>PVJX010038064.1:0-16549 GCA_004027295.1 Dolichotis patagonum
AGACTTTGCCTGAGACTGAGATGAAGGGTAATGGACTGATTAATCTGGCAAAGGAAATTTCAAGGCAGTCAAATGTTGAGGCTGTGACATGGCTATTGTTGGGGGCTTTTAGCCAGATCTATGTTGCAAATCAAGAGCAAAGAGCCCAGCAGGATAATTTAAAACACTGTGAATTTGGCCAGAAGGAAAACTTCAGTAAAGCTGTGGATTGTAAATATAGGGCTGAGACTTTGATTGCTGAGAAGAAACAGAGAGATAAGAAACATGGCCACTGGGCATGGGTCTCCACCCTTTGCATCCCCAAACCTGCAAAAGTGAAAGAATTTTCTCAGATGAGAAAGCTTCAGAGCACCATGCTCCAGAATGGCACGGGAGGCCACATGAGGTTCCAGAATGGCGGCAGCCACAGGAGGTTCCAGAATGGAGGCAACATAGAAAAGCTTTTCTGCACAATCAGGTACACAGAGCCCAGCAATCTAGGCAATTGACCCCTACAGCCAAGAGAGAGAAAAGCCTCGCTTCTGTTCCAGCTGGCAGCAGACCTTGGCGGCATCCACATGGTCCTGATTTTAGGTGCAAGGAAAATGCACAAATTCTGATGGTAAGAAGGATTCCACCTTGATTACAAAGGGCCTGGGAGGCCAAGAAGTGTGCCCCTGAGAGGGCAATATGTAAAGATGTAAGTGGGAAACCAAAGGTGCAGTGGAGACTCCAGAAGTTTGGAAAAGCCAAGAACGTGGATCATCCAAGGAAAGCTGCAAAAACTGAGCAGAGAAGGTTTAAGAGAATAGCTGCAGGAGCTGAAATCCCTGGAAGTGCCATGGAGGTGGAACAACCCAAGCCTTTTGGAGGTTGCAACCAGATTGCTTCAAATGCTCAGCATGGAACTCTAGGACTTAATGTTTGCTCTGCTAGATGTTGGACTTCCTTGTTTCCAATGCTTTATATTCTCTCATTTGTAACTTTTGGCATGGTAATATTTATTTTGTGCCTTTGCATTTCAGAAATGTTTAACCTTGTTTCACTTGTACAGGGGGTTACAGTTAAGAGCTTGCCATAGATATTGGAGGAGACTTGGGATTTGGACTTCTCAGCAATGCTGAAAATGTTAGGACTTTGGAAACTTTTGGAGATGGACTAAATGTCTTTTGCATAAAGGTTGTACATGAGTCTTTGGGGGCCAGGGGTGGAATGTCATGGTTTATGTCGGTGGCCCCCAGGCCTTATGTATTTGCATTGTACATTTGTGATTGGTTCATTGTCTAGCACTTAGATTGGTGGTATCAGTGTTACACCCTCCTAAGGGGTGGAGCCAGGATGTGATGTAATGGCAGGAAGAAGGTGTGTTACTCTTTTGCCAGTTTCCACCTTGCTGTTTGCAGCCACCATGAACTGTGGCCCCATCATGCCACCCTATTTTGGAGCCAACTGAGTATGGACTGAAACCTCTAAAAAGTGTAAGAAATAAACCTTTCCTTTCCCAACTTTGGGCATCACGTATGTTGTCTCAGCGACGAATAAAAAGTAACTAAGACAACCACCAATACCTATTTCAAAAATCATTACTCCCATGGGATCAATAACACAGAAGAAATGCACAGATTCTGAGAGACTTATCAATTACCAAAGCTGGATCAAGAAGATATAAAAGTGCCGAATAATCCAGTTTCACTTAATGAACTTGAAAATGCAATTAAAACCTTACCAACAAAGAAAATCCCATAACGTGATGTATTCACTGAAGAATTCTACAAGAAATTCAAGGATGACTTAATGCCAAGACTCTTCAAAATCTTCAATGAAATTGAAAGAGAAGCAATTCTCCCAAACTCATTCTTTGAAGTAAATATTACCCTAATACCAAAACTAGAGAAAGACTGAACCAAAAAAAGAGAACTACAGACCAATCTCCCTAATGAACATAGATGCAAAAATCCTCAATAAAATATTGGCAAATAGAATGTAGAAATTATCAAGAAACTTATATACCATGCAAAATTTGGTTTCTTCCCAGTAATGCAGATATGATTCAACACATGCAAATCAGTGAGCACAATGCATCATATCAATAGAGGCAGAGATAAAAAGCACATGACCATTTCCATACATGCAGAAAAAGCTTTTGATAAATTTCAACACTCACTCATGATAAGAAACCTACAAAATGTCAGAAAAGATAGTCTTTAACTCAATTTGGTAAAATACATTTCTGACAAAACAACAGCCAGCAACATAATAAACTGTCAAAAACTGAAACTTTCACTCGAAAATCAGGGACAAGACAAGGCTGTCTACTATTACCAAGTCTATTCAATATAGTGCTGGAAACATTAGCAAGAGAAATTATACAAGAGAAAGAAATAAGTGGAATAAGGATAAAAGAGGAAGAATTTAAACTGTGATTACTTGGAGATGACAAGATAGTCTACATAGAAGTCCCTCAACACTCCATTGAAAGAATTCTAGATGTAATAATCAAATACAGTAATGTAGCTGGACACCAAATAAGCACTTTAAAAATCAATAGCATTCCTGTCCACAAAAAAAAAAATTCACTGAGAGGAAAATAAAAGAAACAACACCCTTCACAATAGCACCCTGAAAAATTAAATACTTTGGAATCAATCTTACAAAGCAAATAAAAGATCTATTCAGTGAAAATCACAATATTCTGAAAAAAGCAATTGAAGTGGATCACAGAAAATGGAAAGTCATTACTTATTCATGGATATGAAGGGCAAGTACTGTGAAAATGGCCATTCTTCCAAAGCTGCTGCCCAGATTTAATGCAATTCCAATCAAAATACCATTACGTACTTCACAGATCTAGAGAAATGATTCCTAAAATTCATCTGGCAGCAGAAGAGATCTAGAACAGCAAAGGCAATTTTCAGCCACAAAGGTAAGGCAGAAGGAATCAAAATTCCTGACTTGAAGCTATAATACAAAGCTACTGTCATAAAATGTCATAAATGTCATGTCATAAAACATGATACCAGGATAAAAACTTAAAGATCAGTGGAATAGGCTAGAAGATAAACCAAAACTACAAACACACTCTGCCAACTTATCTTTGTCAAAGGTACCAAACAAATTCACTGGGAGAATGATAGCCTCTAACAAGTGTTGGTGTAAAAACTGTCTTTCTGTATGCTGAAAATTAAAGCTAGAACCATGTCTAACACCATGCATTATACTAAAGTCAAAAATTCATTAGAGATGTAAATATTAAAACAGAAACACTAGAAGATTAAGAAACTGCTAGAAGATTAAGTAGGTAGAAATCTTGAAGATATAGGGGTACACAGAGAATTCATAAACAAAAATCAAAGTGCACAGCAAATTCGCCCCAGAATCGACAATTGGGATCTCATCTTATTAAAAAGTTTTGCTTGTTAAAAGAAACCTCCAACAGAGTCAAAAGAAAACCCACGAGTTGGGAAAACATCTTAGTTAACTCTCCGTAATAGAAAAGACTTCTACTCAGAACATATTGAGAAGTTTTAAAAATCAGGCTATAGAAATTGAAAAGCCAAATCCAAAAATGGTCATCTGAGATGAATACACACTTCTCAGATGAAGAAATAAAAATGGCAAATAGATACATGAAAAAATGTTCAACATCACTGATCACTAGAGAAATGCAAATTAAAACAACACTGAGATTCCATCTTTCTCCAGAAGTAATGGCCAAGTTCAAGAAAACTACCACCAACAAGTGCTGGAGAGGTTGTAGGGAAAAAGGAAATCTTCTGTACTGTTGGTGGGAGTGTAGACTGGTACAACCACTATGGAAATCATTCTGGTGGTTCCTCAAAATGCTGGGATTGGAGATCCCCTTTGATACAGCTATGCTGCTTCTGGACACATTCCCAGATGAATTTCAAAATCATACCACAGTGATATATGTGTGCCCACTTTTATGACAGTAGAATTTTTAATAGCCAAAACTTGTAAATAACCTAAATGCCCATCAACTTAGGAATCTATAAAACAGATGTGATATTTTTATACAATGGAGCACTACTTAGCTATAAAAAAGAATCACATTGAGGCTTTTATATGTAAATGATGTGACTTGAATACAAACTCATAAGTGAAATAAATCAAACTCACATAGGTAAATACAATATTGTCTCCCTAGGGTGAGAAACTGGAAGAGTAAATAAGATACAAAATCTTCAATAAATATTGTGAAAGGGTAAGTAACTACTCAAAGTTGAAAAATAACTCAGACAAGAAAAATAAGAAAGTAAAGAAGAGAAAAGAAAAATGCAGTAAATTTGTACATATGCACTTAAGATAGCTAAGAGGATTGTACTACTGTCTGTATCAGTTCTTGAAACAGAAGAGTTAGTATTCGCAAGGTTAGATCAATTTTGCATGGCAATATCTGGTACTCTGAGCAAATCTTTGAAGATAACTCTGCAAAGTAACAACCTTTGTTATGTTTCTACCATCTTGTTTTGAAAGCCTCCATTTTTACTGTGTGGGTTTTTTGTTATTGTTTCTTTTTTTTTGTTTCTTGTTTTTTGTGTAATTTTTTGTTTTGTTTCATTTTCCCCTCTAATACAGAAAGGATAGATGTACATGTAGCATTGTACATGTGTAGAATATCTCCTAAAGTGTTTACAAGTATGAAATTTTATTATATGGGATAGTATGAACAAATATTTTGAAGAAAATGAGACATTATGTCATTTTTTTCTAAATTTAATTTAAAGAGAAAAAAACAGAATAAACGGTAGCAACAATACAGAATTCTAAGGAAAAAAGGAAAAGAACAACAACAAAAAAAACTAAGAAATTATTACTTGACAAATTACATACTGACTTCTTGGAAATAGTTGTTCAAATTACAAAATTAAAACATGTAAAGTAGACATTCAAACAGTGAGACTGTTAACAGTTCTGCTCTATGATCTGAAAAAAACAGCAATACAGTCATCCATCTTATCCACTCAGTTACACATGCAATTATATCACAAGGGTAAAATTAAACACAACAAAACAGAACAAAGCAGGTCACAAGAAAGCAATGCAAGAGACATAAATTTCAAAGCTAGACAATCGGAGATATTCACTCTCTCTCGTATTGACTCTTGTTTTCTTACAAATAGTTGTCATTTTGTTTTGAAGTCCTACAATAATTTTGTCCTTTGTTTTGACTGGTTTTAGTCTGTTTTCTGTCAGTTGATTTCAATATGTGTGAGGGTATGGACAGGTATTTTGAAGGGAACAAGACACATTATGCTATCCATAGTTGATTTCCTATTGTCTGGTTTTGAAGGCCTATAATGCTTCATATTTTTGTTTTTATTGATTTTCTAGTGTTCAGTTTTGCTTGAATTTATTGTGTGTGAAGGTATGGACAACTGTTTTGAATAAAACAATGGACATCTTAGCCCCTGTTAATTTCCTTTTATCTTGTTTTGAAGTCTTGTGCTGTTGGTATTGCTCTGTTCTCATGTGTTTTATTTGTTCTATTTTGTTATATTTTATTCTCTTTAAAATAAAAGAAAATATGTCTTAAAAATCTGTCAAGAGATCCACAGATTTAAAAAAATCACTACTTCTCAAGAATACACAAAAATGTTACTCATATGAATAACAGGTATTGAAACAGACAGTATTAAAAAATCTGCCAAATAAAAAATGTACAGGATCTGATGAATTTATTGCTAAATTCCACAGAATTTTTATGATGATGTTATATCATTTATACTCTTCAAGCTGTTTAAAGAAATAGAAAGGGATAAAGTGCCTCAGAATTAATTTGTGGAAGCCAACATTACTCTTCTTACAAAACTAGATAAAGATCTCTAAAAAAGAAAACCACAGATCTTAATGAACATAGATGCAAATATCTTCAATGATATATTAGTGAATAGGATGCTGCACATCATGAAAAAGACATGCATCATGATCAAGTACTTTTTATTCTAGAGATGCAAGAATAGCTGAACATATATAAATCAATAAACATAAGAAATTGCATAAACCAAAGTAAGGTAAAAAAGCAGACAATTATATCAGTAAGCAAAAAAGGCTTTGACACTGCCCAGCAGCCTTCCTGATATGAATCCTTAAGAAAATAAATATAGAAAGACTACATCTAAATTTAATCAATCCTATTTATGCAAACCCAAAAACCAAAAACAAATTAAATCAAGAAAACTTAAAATTAATCTCTTTAAAATCAGTAATAAAGCAACAATCCCCTGTATTAGCTCTTTTATCAAACACACTATTCAAAATATTAACCAGAGCAATTATGCAAGAGAAAGAAAAAATGGAGATACATAAGAAAAGAAGCACTCAAATTATAGTTATTTGCAGATGACACAATACTCTACATATAAGACACCAAAAATTCCACCAAAAAATTCTTAGAATTGATTACCAACTTTAGCAAAGTCACAGCATATGAAATCAAAACACAAAAATCAATAGCATTGTATACACCAATAATGAACTCAGTGAGAATGTAGTATTGAGAAAAATACCATTCATGATAATGTGAAGTAAAATGAAAAACTTAAGTATTAATTAAGGAAAGGAAGTGAATGCCTCTGCAAAGATAACTACAGTACTTTGAAAAATGAGAAAATGTTCCCTCAAAAAATTCAAAAATGTTTCCTGATCCTGGAGAAGCAGAATTAAAAGGGTCAACATGCCATACTCCCATAACTATTATACACATTCAATGCAGTCTGAATAAAAATACCAACAGCATACTATACTTATCTAGAGAAAACAATTCTAAAACTTATATGGTGCCAGAAGACACCCAGAATAGCAAAACAAACTAGGCAATATGAGCAAAGTGTAGGCATCACAATGCCTGTCTTTAAGCTACACAACAAAGCATTGATGATGAGAAAATAGCATGATACTAGAGAAAAAGAGAGAAGATAGATAAACATTCTGAGAGAGATTCAGTTATTTGGTCTTTGAAAAGATCCCAAAGTATACCTTTGAGGAAAGATAGCCAAATCAGCAAAAGGTGCTGAAAAAGCTGGATAACTTCAGAAGACTGAAAATGGCCCGATTTTTCTCATCATGAACTAAACAAAAATCAAATTGGATCAATGATGTAAACATTAAAGTAGAAACATTGAACCCACTGGAAAATAAAAGAGGCAAAATTCTTTAAGCCATTGTTGTAAGAAAGTACTTCCTAAACAGAAAACAATTGCACAAGAAATAACAGTAAGAATCAGCAAATCAGAATACATCAAATTTTAAAAATCTTCAACACATCCAAGATACGAATTGTTAGAGACCACATCTAGAATGGGAACTTCTGGTGCTCATATCTAGAATATATAAAGAATTAAAAAACTTATATGACTTAAGTTAAAAGACCTAATCAAGAAATAGGCCAGTGAAATAAACAGTCTTCCTTGAGGAAAAAAAAAATAGAAATGCCAAACATTTCTGGCCTTTAGAGAAATGAAAATCAAAATGCTAAGATTTCATCTTATCCCAGAGGGAATAATTGTCAACGTAATTCAGAAAATAAAAAATGTTTGTGTGGCTGAGTGGAAAAATAAATCCTCCTACATTTTTTTGGTGGGGATGTACACCACTATGAAAATCATTATGAAGATTCCTCAATGAAATAAAATTAGAAATTCTATAAGACCCAGCTATCGCTCTTCTAAGTACCTTCCAAAAAGAACCAATAACATTATACTACATAGATGCATGCATAACAATATTAATAGCAGCACAACTTATGGCTGCTAATTTAAGAAGTCTGTACAACCATTAACGTGGTCTATTTCATAATAGAGTACTACTCACTTATAATGAAGGACAAATTTGAAACAATACTAGAGAAACAGCTGCACCTGCAAAGTAGTATATTGAGCAAAGTAAAGCAGACATACAAACTTAAATACCATATAGCATCTATTACTTAAGCAACGCAAAGGAAAAAAATCACAATAAACAATAGATAGAAGGCCACAAGAGGATAGATCTTTTGCAAATTGGAAGGAGTCCTGTAGATTAAGTGTAAGAAGAGAGGGAAGATGGGAAGGGAAATAAATCAAATAAAGATATGAAATTTACATAAACTTAATAATCTCAATGAAAGTAAATGTTATATGTGATACACATGAGATAAAATTAATCATAGCAATAAGAATTAAAATGGTGAAAAGGATTTAAAGGAGAAAAGATGGAAGCAGGAGGGAAAAGGAAGGAATTTAAGAATCCGCTATATTATATATTTTTATGAATCTTCCTAAAATGATTATAAACTGCAGATACTGCAAAAAGCACTACAAAATTAGTAAAACCAAAGTACAAATTTTTAAATCTCTCATGTAATAAAGAATACAAACATTAAATCTGTTGGAAGACAAAGTAGTTAAAAACCTCGAAAATACAGGGGTAGGTAGAGAATTCATGAACAAGAATCAAACCGAATGGGAAATACCTCCCAGAATCAATAACTGGGACCACATCTTATTAAAGAGTTTCTGCATGTTGAAAGAGAGTTCCAGCAGAGTGAAAAGAAAACCCACAAATTGGGAAAAAAACCTTAATGAACTGTCCCTCAGACAAAGGAGTTCTCTCTAGGACTTCTAAAAATTTAAAAACAAGATCAGACCCTCGAAATTCAAAGACCCAATTAAAAAATGGGCATCTGAAATGAATACACAGTTCTCAGATGAAGAAATACAAATGGCAAGTAAATACATGAAAAAATGTTCATCATCATTAGTCATGAGAGAAATGCAAATTAAAACCACACTGAGATTCCATCTCACTCCAGAAAGAATGGCCAAGATAGAAAACACTACCAACAACAAGTGTTGGAGAGGATGTGGGGAAAAAGGAACTCTTCTACAGTTTTGGTGGGAGTGTAGACTGGTGCAACCACTGTGGAGGTCAGTCAGGAGATTCCTCAAAAAGCTGGGTATTGAAGTCCCATTTGACACAGCTATTCTGCTTCTAGACATATTCCCAAAAGAACTGAAAACATCATACCACAGTGATATATGTGCACCCATGCTTATAGCAGCACAATTTGTAATAGCCAGATCTTGGAAACAAAGTAAGTGCCCATCAACTGAGGAATGGATAAAATAGTTGTGGCATTTTTATACAATGGAGTACTACTCAGCTATAAAGAATGATCACATTGAGATATTTATAAGTAAATGGACACAACTTGAGACCATACTCATAAATGAAATAAACCAAACTCACATGTATAAATACTGTATAGTCTCCCTAGTATGTGAGTTGGTAAGTGTATATAAGATTTTATGATAATCATGATTTCCCATTTCATTGCTTTGAAGCCATTTTCAATGTTTTCATTCATCAGTTAGAATGGTTTTATTCTGTTTTGTTTGACTTTATTATGTGTGATGGTATGAACAACTGTTTTGAAGAAAACAAAACCTTATGGCAGCCATTGCTGATTTAATATCATCTTGCTTAGAAGTCCTACCATGCTTCTAATCTAATCTACTATTACCATCGGTTCTATCATGTTGTTTTTTATTGGGATTTTAATACATGTGATAGTATAAACAAATCTTTTTGTTGACAATGAGATATTATAGAAGCCATTGATCATTCTCTGTTTTGCGGTTTAGAATGTCCTGTAATACTTTCATTCTCTTCAATGGTTTTATACTATTGTGTTATGTTTGATATTATTGTATTTGAATCTATTCTCAACTATAGTAGAGAAAGATATTTTGATAGCTGCTGTTAATGTCCAGTTGTCTTATTGTAAAGTGTTGTGTTGCTTATGTTGTTCTGTTCTGATCTGCTTTGTTCTTCCCTCTTTTGTTTTATTCTCTTTGAAATAAAAAAAATAAAAAAAGAATACAGAAAAGAAAGGAAAAATAAAAAGAAATAAAAGCAGGTATGACAGGAAGAGCATATTAGCTTCATGGAAGTAAACATTGCTCTTGAAAGCTGACTTCTTAACAAACATGCAGGAAGGCAGACTAAAAATTTGCTCATGAGTCAAAAAGCAGTTGAGTACATGCAACATATAAAAATAGACCAGCATGTAACAAATATATGAACATGTGATATGTTCGATGTCACTAATTATCTGGGACATGCCAGCTGAAAAGGAGGTGAGATATTACCTTACATCTATAAGAATATATATATTATCTAAAAGACAAAAATAATAACTGTTGGTGAGGATGTGGAAAATAAGGAATTTTGCGTACTATTGATAAGAAGAAAAATGGAGATTATTTAAAAATTAAATATAGAAACATTATATGTATCAGTAATCTTACAATTGAGTATATGCCAAAGGAAATTAAATTAAGCCATGGAAGTTTTATTTTCCCTTCAATATTTATCTCAATGCTATTCACAATAGCAATAGTATGGAAATATGTTGAACATCTGTGGAAGAATAAATGTATTTTTAAAATGATATACACTCTGTTATTTAGAAATAAAAAGGAGATCCTCCTCTTGGCATAACATGATAATATAGGATACTCTGCTAAATGAAATGAGTACATCAGCAGCAGAAAAAATATCACACAATCTCAATTATCTGTGTAATCTAAATTAGGTTGATAGAGGAGTCAGGAGACTGATGATCTCTAAAGACTATGTCAAGAATGAGGAGCAATGGAGAATGTTGTAGGATGCAAAATTTCAGTTATGTTGGTTTAGTGTTCTGGAGACACAGTGCACAGCATAATGACTACAGCTAAACATAATGTACTATACATTTCAAACGTTCATGAACTTTAATCTTAGCTGTATTTGCCACTAAAAAGAAGAAAAAGAAAAACTGTAATCTCAGTGGCTAGAGGTGGCAGCATTCACAAGATGGCCAGAAGACACTCATTATCACTGAGGTCTGACAATAGTTGAAAATGTGGAAGTTGTGGGGGCAAAACCCAGACAATGGGAAGAAAACATGAAGGAGCAAGCCCATCAGATGAATTTCACTATAAGGAGTGGTTAGAAAAAGGATCAGGGTTAATTCTGTAAGCAAAGCTTATACCCCAGGTCTGGCAATCATGTAGTCATAGGAAAAGTTCAAACCTTCCTGAAGGAAGAAACCAAGTGGAGCAGTGGCTGATGTTCTTGACTAATACCCAAATTAATATACACCACGAATGGCCTACCTGTTCCAATTCGCTTTGTAATGGCAGATGGAATTCAGTGATTAAGATATTCACAAGAGAGGTTCTCATCAGATCAGGGCACTAGAGGTGGCACAAGCTAGGTAATCACCTACAGGGAATGGATGTAGTTAGGGATGTGAATCCTAAGGACAAAGAAGAAAAAAAGTTACAGTTTTGGTTAAGGCTCCAGAACCAGATATTGAGGGATATGCGAAGTAAGGAGAATCTTACGGTCTTTCAGAAACTGCAGCTGATGGAATCAAGGTTTGTAGTAAAGGTATTGAAGCAATGGCAGAGTAGTAACTCTCTCACTGCCCCACAAATACTACCAAGTTTTTGTACCTATCTGGGTTCACTCCTGCTACCTGCCCTCCAAAAACCTCTGCTAACTATTTGTGTGAATTCCATCTGATCATCACCTAATGTTTCTGAATTCTAATCAGGAGGGTTTTCTTCTGCTAAAATCTAGATTCCACTTAATTTGCCAGGTAATAAAAGATTCCTTTTGTGACACAGAGAGCAAGACTGAAGCAGTGTAGAAATCAAGAGAAGGGTGTCATGGGCAGAAGGTTAAACACATAGTGCTTACCTGCAGTAATATAAAGAGATAAGACATGAGCAGCCACAGAGTTTATCATGGAGGGAAATGAATGGAGACTGTAAAAGGTCATCCAGTGAACATAAGAAGACTGGGCCAGCATGAGACCACCACTAGACTGTGCTTTCCTTTCTAAATAAAATTAAAAATTTCTAGTCACAGATCAACTTTTAAAAAAAGAAAACTGGGTAGTCAAACCACAGGAGTATAACTGAAATTTACCAGACCTCTTCCTACAGACAGAATAAGAAGCATTCTCAGCAGTCCATGTGGACACGCTAGACAATTCACTTCATGGTACCCAAGAGAATCCTTGCAGGATTCTTTAGACAATCCACACTTGTGACTTTTCCAAACTTCTGGGTTTTCCATTGCATCTTTGACAGCTTCATATACTGCTCTCTCAGGGGCAAACTCCCTGGCCTCCCAGGCCTTCTGAAATTAGGGTTGAAGCTTTTTCAAATGTAAACTCTTGCATTATGAATGCACCTAAAACCACCACCACATGGATGATGCCATGGTCTGTTGACCGTTGAAGCAGTAGCCAGGCTTTCCTCTCTCTTGGCTGTAGAAGGTCAAGTACCTGGGTCTCTAAGCACTCTAAACTTGATTGTGAGGAATAAATTTTCTGTGTTACCACCATTGTGGAATCCAGTGTGGCCACTGAAACTTTGGAACCTGGTGTGACAGCTGCCATTCTGGAACCTCATGTGGCTGCCAACAACATTCTTGCACATGGTTCTCTGTGGCTTTTTCCTCAAAGCAGTCTTTCACTTCTGCCATTGTGAGGGTGCAAAGGCTGGAGACGCATTGTAGGGCAACCAGTTTAAGCAACATTTAACACTCATTCATCAATATCAAAACACAGAGGAATGAAGCTCACACAATTCCACCTCCCACAAATGGTACAAGAGAAGTTCACTCTACTTTTGAAATAAGGAAGAAAACCACACACTGTTCAAATTCTGGTTTCACTACAAATAACAGTGAAAGCAAAGGACACTTTTCAGATGTGCATGGGGGTCGTTGTGGATCTGTGGGCCTGCATGTGCGTGTGCATGTGTATGTTTTTCCTTCATCTGGTAGTGCTTTTTGAAACTTTTAGAAGATGGGCAGTGGAATGATGCAAAATCCTGAGAAATATGTGCTGTCAGTTTTACTCACTTACATTTGATTTTACCACATCAAGGACAGTTTCACAGAGTTCACTGAATCAGCTATTTAGTTTAGTCATAAATTGATCTGAATCTCTTGAACCATGTACAATGTTTGACTGAAACTTCATCCTTCTTAATTTTCATTTAGTTTCTGCTGGACACACTCCCAAATTCCCCTTCCCTAAACTTCTTACCATTAGACAGATACCTCTATGTTTACACTTTCCTCTTTCTCTTACTCGCTTTAATATGATAGTGTTTACTAGTTGCTAGGAATCAGCAGTGTGCTGATAAAGGTGTAAAAGTAGTTGCATTGAATTCTTCCATCCCATGCATTGTTTCATAGTGTTAGGTGAGTGAATTTGCTGATGAGATAATGAAACAGACATAACCTCCTTAGGACTCTCCACCACACCCCACTTAAACCTTGGATCACACCTCTCTACTCAATTTCTCACACCATTTCACATTTTCCTTCTCCCTGATTTTAACATGACAAAACACACTTGAATCAACTTACTTGCAATTTGCTTCTCCTTTTCATTTTCTTTTTTCTTTCTCTTCTTCTTCTCTTAGAATATATGCCACATGTTTGTATATGTGAAATGGTGAATAAGAATTATTTTTTCTTTTGTATCTCTCAATGATATGTCAGGTTGACCATCACCAAAACATTTGTATGGAGAATTCAAATGCAAACTTTCTAATAGAATATTAACTGTTTTTAAACTTCTTACAGCTTCCTTCTATTTATAAATATATTTCAACCCTCTTCTCCCTTTTTTCTGCCTCCAAAAGTATCCCATGATCCCCACTTCCTCCATTACAGATAATAAGTAAAATCATCAAATTTCTGTTTTCTTTTAAAAATTCTATCTTCTCCTACTTCCTGAATTATTTTTCCTTTCTCCTTTCATTTTCTTTCCCTTTTCTTCCACATCCCAGGTGATTACTCATCACTTCATTTTCATTGTCATTTTGGGTGATTGAAAAAAGTGTAAAGATTTTAAAACAAATTTTAAACAATAGGAATATATATGGTTAGTTCTGTAGATGATGAAATAAGTGAGCATTGTTCTCTCCTTGAAATAAGTAATTGGACTTTTTCTTAATAGGTCAAGTAGGTTGAATAGATCTATGAACAATAAAATATAACAAAATTAATGTTGCATCACGGGAAGATATACACTAAAACAATATTCACTGTAACAACATTTATTTTTATCTTTACCAATTTTCAACTCTCAAGAAAAAGATACTAGACATGAGGAAAAAAGGCAAATTAACTACAAACTCTTACTTCTTCAAAACTATGTATCATGGACACTGAATTAGAGTAAGTTTCAGAAAATTAATTCAAAAACCAGATATTTGAAATATTAGGAGAAAAATACAGATGAAAATGCTTAAAATATTCAAAGAGATGAAAGGCATGAATAAGCACATAAAGAATAAAAATTATAAGAGTATGGATTATATTTAAAAAGGCACAAATTGTTAATTGAATTAAAGAAGACAATGAAGTTTTGAATGATCATACTAGTGAGGAATTAGAGGTTGTAAAACAACCATCAAGTAGAAATTTTAGAAATGGAAAACAATTTAAAACCCACAAGTAGACAATCAGAAGAAAAACAATAACAAAACTTCAGGAAAAGAATGGTGCACTGGATCATTTATTCACTGCTACTGTATGACAACAGGAAATCATAAGAAGTAATTGAATTATTAGAAAATACATTAAGAATTATAAGTGTTAAGGCAGGGGTGAAGAATGAATTTACAGTTACAAAATATATAGTTAATGAAATAATTACAGAAAACATTCCAAATACAGGAATTTAAACTGACATCCAAGTAACTGAGGACTTAAGCAGACAAACTGACATGATTACAAAGGAACTTCTCAATGGCACATCATATTCAAAGCCCCAAGAACAGAGAAAGAATATAGAATATGTAAGTCCATTGGAGGAAATAAAAAGTCAAATAAATTATGAAGACAATATGATATAATATGAATCAATGTGAATATGACAATGTAAATATAATGGCAGATTTATCACCAAAAAACTTAAATACCAGAACTTGAAAGTTTTTCTAAGCTTTAAAAAAAAGTAACAAAAATTTAAATTTAATATATCCTGGAAAATCGGTGGAGATATAAAAATCATCCAACACAAAGCAATGTAAAGGAATTAATAAACACCAAATACCATGGCAGAATTTATGCTAGAGAATTCTAAACAAAACAGAATGTCCATTATCAAAGAACCCAAAGAAAAGTACACAGATAACTGGGAGAGCACTTAAACAAAAAGAATTAGCAAGGAAAAGTAATATGATGAAATAATCAATGGATCTTGTCAAAAATAATGTTCAATGCAAATGGTCTTAATTTGCAAGCCAGGAGACTGCCAGATTACATCAAGAAACAGAACACAACTACATACTGCCTTCAAAAGAAACATTTCTTTTGGGGCCAGGAATTTAGCTCAGTGGCATAAGCACCTGCCTTAGAAGTGCATGGTTGTGAGTTTGAACCCTGGTACCAAAAACAAAAAACAAAAAAAACCCATCTCTTTCATAAAGAAAACCATGCACTGAAAATGAAAATATATCAAATGATCCCCCATGAAATGTAGCCTGAGAAAAAGGAGAATTAACTGTTTTAATTTCAAAGTGGATTTTATGCAAATTCCAAACAGAAGAGATGGAGAATATCCCTAGAAACTGGTAAAAAGAACAATCTAAGAGAATGAAATAACAATTGTAAATAAATATAGATTTTACGCCAGTATACCTGATTTACTAAAACAAAAATTACTTTACATAAAAGGACAGAGAGATACAACTATATCCAAACTGGAGAAATTCAATACAAAATTTCTTAACTAAAAAAGTCAACCAAACAGTCCACAAAGAATTATCACAAACCACATCATAAATAAATAGACTTAACAAATATTTACATAGTGTTTCATCTAACAGGAGCAGAATACATACTTTCTCAGCAGTACCATGGCTCTTCTCTGAAACAGACTATATCTTCTAGTGAGAGATAAATAAATGTAAAATAACTGAAATAATATTTTGAATCCCATTAAATCACAATGGAATGAAAGTAGAAACCAACAGTCAAACAAAGCTGAAATTATACAAAAACATGGAGTTTAAATATTGTATGAGTCAAACAAAAGATGTCAGGAAATAAATTAAAGTTTCCTAGAATAAAAGAGTCATTTTAAAATATATAATTCTCGAAAAAGCAGCATCTCAGGCTGTCTCTTTGGGACCAGAAACTCTCGGACCCGTAGAGTGGCCTGGGCTGTTTGGATCGAAAGTCTGCGCAGACCTGCATCTGGGGGCTCTTTGGGGCTGGTAGGCCCGCCCTTCATCCGCAAGGAACTGCCTGGAGATTGGCATCTGGGCCACGTTTGTTTGGGGCCGTAGCCCCGCCCTTTACCCCCAGGAAGTCTCCCAGAAAGCAGCATCTCAGGCTGTCTCTTTGGGACCCGAAACTCTCGGACCCATAGAGTGGCCTGGGCTGTTTGAGTCAAAAGTCTGCGCAGACCTGCATCTCAGCGTGACTCTTTGGGACTGGTAAGCATGCCCTTCATCTGCAGGGAACTGCCTGGAGATCAGCATCAGGGCCG
>PVJX010038065.1:0-16548 GCA_004027295.1 Dolichotis patagonum
AACTTAGGGCACTGAGCCAACCAGCAACCAGCCTGCTGCCTACCGGGGTGCGGGCTTAGAATCAAACATACTACACACACACACAAACACACACACACACACCCGTTCCCAATTGGGATCCAGGGATCTGGGTATCTCTTAGGAGGTGACCATATTTGGTACAGCAAGTGGGGGGAGTTTCCTTCTACTATCTCTGAAGGCAGATATTTTTATTGCCATTTTGCTCTGTCCTGATTAATGGTGTTGCTCTATTCAATACTCTGTGCTGATGTGTGCTATACTGTTGTGTATTTCTTTTGATTTTGCTGTACCTAGTAGAAGAACAACTATTATGAAGACAAGGAGATATACAATGTTGCCTATTACTGTTGTCCTGGTGACCTGCTGTGATGTTCTGTGCCAATTTCACCGCACTGTCTCAATTGGCTGTATTCCATCCTCTTTTCTTGTAATTAGTACCTCCAAGTTAATAAAAATTAAATAAAAGTAAAACAAGAGAACACGAGAAAATAAGGTAACAAAATACCTCCAAAAACTCCCAACTCCACCAAAGCTGATCCATGTGACATGGATGACAAGAAACTCAAAAACAAAGCAACAGAATTATATAAGGTGATTAAAAGGGAAGTAACAACAACAAAACAGATCAATAAGGTACTGAGAAAGCTGAAACATAATATAACTAAACAGATAATGTACTTAAAAAGGAAAAAGAGGAAAAGAAAATGCTCTAAAGGTTATAACTGCAGGTATGTTTAAGTGTGTGGGATTGATAACCATATTACCAGGTTTTTTTTGGATCGTTGAACAAAACTGTTTGCAGGCTCACTGTTTGTTCACTTTGTATGCCTTAATTTTGTAACATGAACAGCTATTTCTGGGAGGACAGTATGTGGTTTGTCAACTAGTGATTTCTTTATTTTTTTTGAGGTTCTGTATTGTTTCTACCCTTTTTTCTGTATTGATTTTTCCCTTTAAATAAAATTAAAAAGAAAAAACAAATGGACTCAACAGATATATACAGAGTGTTCCATCCAACAACATCAGAATGTACATTCTCAGCATTACATGGGACATTCTCTAAAACAGACCATATAGTACCCCACAGAACATATTTAAGTGATTGCAAAAAAATTGAAATTATCCCATGCATATTATCAGATCATAGTGCCATGAATCTAGATTTAATGATAAAAGAAACTGCAAAAACCCCACAAACACATGGAAACTGAATAATACATTCTTGCACAATCAGTTGGTCACAGAGGAAATTAAAGAAGAAATTAAACAAGATATACAAGCAAACAAAAATAGAAATACAACTTACTGGAATTTGTGGGATGCAATGAAAGCAGTCCTCAGAGGAAAATTTATTACACTGAGTTCCCACATCAGTAATACAGAACAAACACAAAGAAAAAACCTCATGCTACACCTCAAACATCGAGATAAAGAAGATCAAGCCATGCCTAAAGCCAAAAGAAGGGAGGGTAATTCTAAAGATCACAGCATAAATTAATAGAGACTAAGAAAGCAATACACAGAATCAATGAATCAAAGAATTGGTTCTTTGAAAGAATAAAAAAAATCGACAGGCCTCTAGCCAACCTTATTGACAAAAGGAAAGAAAAAACTCAAATTCATGCAATAAGGAATGAAAAGGGTGAAATCACTACACACTGTGGAAATACAGAAGATAATATCTATTTCACAAACCTCCACTCTCATAGGCTTCATAACACAAAAGAAATGGAAAGATTCCTAAAAACATATGAACTACCAAAGCTGGGTCAGGAAGATGTAGAACTGCTGAATAACCCAATTTCAATTAACAAAATTGAAAACGTAATTAAGTCCTTGCCAACAAAGAAGAGCCCAGGCCCAGATGGATTCACTGCAGAATTCTACAAGAAGTACAAAGAAGACTTAATGCTGACACTCCTTATACTTTTCAATGAAATGAAAGGGAAGCAATTCTCCCCAAGTCATTTCTGGAAGCAAATATTACTCTAGTACCAAAACCTGAGAAAGACCCAACTAAAAAAGAGAACTATAGGCCAATCTCCCTAATGAACATAGATGCAAAAATTCTCAATAAAATATTAGCAAACAGGGTGCAGCAAATCATCAAGAAGATTATACACCACAACAAAGTGGGATTCATCCCAGGAATTCAGGGATGGTTCAACATATGTAAATCAATAAATGTAATGCACCATATCAATAGGGTCAAAAGTAAGAACCACATGATCATCTCTATAGATGCAGAAAAAGCTGTTGATAAGGTCCAACACTCATTCATGATAAGAACCTTACAGAGAATTGGAATAGATGGTCTTTACTTAAATATGATAAAGGCCATCTATGACAAACCAACAGCCAGCATCATATTAAATGGCCAAAAACTGAAAGCCTTTACCTTATAATCAGGCACAAGACAAGGATATCCCTTATCACTGCTCCTATTCAACATAGTATTGGAAATACTAGCCATAGCAATTAGAAAAGAGAGAGAAATAAAAGGAGTAATGATAGGAAAAGAGAAAGTTAAATTATTATTATTTGCAGATGACATGATACTCTACATAGAAGACCCCCAAAACTCCATTGAAAGACTCCTCGATGTAATAAATAAATTCAGCAATGTAGCTGGATACAAAGTCAGTACTCAAAAATCAACAGCATTCCAATAAACTAACAACAAATGCACTGAGAGAGTAACAAGAGAAGTCACACCCTTCACACTAGTATCCAAAAAATGAAATACTTAGATATTAATCTCACAAAAGAATTAAAAGAGCTATACAGGGAAAATTATGCTGAAAAAAGGAAATCAAAGAGGACCTCAGAAAATGGAAAGACATCCCTTGTTCATTGATAGGAAGAATAAATATTATGAAAATGGCCATTCTCCCAAAATTATTATACAGATTCAATGCAATTCCAATCAAAATACCACTAACATACCTCATAGATCTAGAGAAATCACTCCTAAAATTCATCTGGAACCAGAAGAGACCTAGAATAGCAAAAGCAATTCTGAGCAGCAAAGGCAAGGCCAGAGGCATCACAATCCCTGACTTGAAATTATAATACAAAGCTATTGTAATAAAATCAACACAGTACTGGAAGAAAAACAGATCTGAAGATCAGTGGAATAGATTGGAAGATACAAGCACAACCACAAACACACTCAACCACCTTATCTTTGATAAAGGAGCCAAACGTGTTAGCTGCAAGAATGATAGTCTCTTAATAAATGGTGCTGGAAAAATTCAGTATCCATATGCTGAAAACTAAAACTAGACCCATGCCTACCACCATGTACTAAACTAAAATCTAAATGGATCAAAGATCTAAATATGAAAACAGAAACACTAAATCTGTTGGAAGAAAAGTTAGTAAAAATCTTGAAGACATAGGGGTAGGTAGAGAATTCACGAACAAGAATCAAAGCGCATTGAGAAATACTTCCCAGAATCAATAACTGGGATCACACCTTATTAAAGAGTTTCTGCAAAGAGATCTCCAGCAGAGGGAAAATAAAACCCACAAACTAGGAAAATATCTTAATGAACTGTCCCTCAGACTTCTGTCTAGGAATTATAAAGAATTAAAAAAAATCAGACCTTCAAAATTCAAAGACCCAATACAAAAATGGGCATCTGAAATGAATACACAGTTCTCAGATGAAGAAATATGAATGGCAAATAAATACATGAAAAAATGTTCATCACCATTATTCATTAGAGAAATGCAAATTAAAACCACACTGAGATTCCACCTCACCCCAGAAAGAATGGCCAGGATAACAAAAACTACCAACAACAAGTGTTGGAGAGGCTGTGGGGAAAAACGAACTCTTCTGCACTGTTGGTGGGAGTGTAGACTGGTGCAACCACTGTGGAGGTCAGCCCTTAGGTTCCTCAAAAAGCTGGGATTGGAAGTCCCATTTGACCCAGCCATTCCACTTCTAGGCATATTCCCAGAAGAACTGAAAACATCATACTACAATGATATATATGCACCTATGTTTATAGCAGCACAATTTGTAATAGTCAGATCTTGGAAACAACCTAAGTGCCCATCAACTGAGGAATGGATAAAAAGTTGTGGTATTTTTATACAATGGAGTAATACTCAGCTATAAAAATCATCACATTGAGATATTTATAAATAAGTGGATGCAACTTGATAATGTACTCATAAGTGAAATAAACCAAGCTAACATGTATAAATACCGTATAATCTCCCTAGTGTGAGAAATGGTAAGAGTACATAAGATTTTATGGTAATCATAATTTCCCATTACATAGCTTTGAAGCCTTATAATGTTTTCATTCATTAGTTGAAATGATTTTGTTGTTTTGTGTGACTTTATTGTGTGATGGTATGAACAGCTGTTTTGAAGAAAACAAAACATTATGGCAGCCATTGCTGATTTAATATCGTCTTTCGTTGAAGTTATACCATGCTTTTATGGTTCCATTACCATCGGATCTATCATGTTGTGTCTTATGGGGATTTTAATATATGTGATAGTGTCAACAAACATTTTATGGAAAATGAGATAGTATAGTAGCCATTGATCATTTGCTGTTATTCAGTTCAGAATGCCCTGTAATTCTTTCATTCTTTTGAATGGTTTTATACTATTTTGTTATGTTTGATTTATTGTATTTGAAGCCATAGTCAACTATTAAAAAGAAAGAGATATTATCATAGCTACTGTTAATATCTGGTTGTCTTGTTGTAAAGTGCTATGTTGCTTATGTTGTTGCGTTCTGATCTCCTTTGTTCTGTAACTTTTGTTTTATTATCTTTAAAATAAAAATGTTTTAAAAAGTAGATGCCTTTTTTCCTTCCACTTCATGCCACCAGTTTTGATATTTTGTGCAAAAAGTTTATGTGTTCTGAAGAATTTGTCATGTTCCTGTACTTGAAATTTTTCTGCAATATTTCAAGAATGTTAAAAAATACATATGTGAAATTTCCAAGTTTGAGTGAAATATATGTCTTTGTTTTAATGTTTGTTATATGTTAATTCAGCAGAGGTCCATTGCTGTGTTATGTAATTATGTGTTTTATATGTGCTATTTTGGAAAATGCATCACTGTTTGCCAAAATAATAGTGTTATACAAACACGACAGGATTTATTTTTGCTGTGCTCTTTGGAATTGCTTATATTATATGAAGCATACAGTTTATTATTTATCTAATAACTTTGTACTGGAATCATTTACTTTCTTTTATGGTTTTGTGTATTCTATGGAAAACACACTGTAGATATTATAATTATATTTAAATGAGTTTTGAAATAAATCACTGTGAAACATGCAGTGATGCAGCAATTACTAAATAGGTAATTACATCTTATTTCAAATACTACCAAATTGTTTTACAATGTATTCTCTTTTTTCCTTTTTTAAAAATTTTATTTAAAGAGAAAAAGAAGCAAAATAGAAAAAGGGTAGAAATAATACAGAATTTCAAAAAAATAAACACTAATAAATCACTAGTTGATAAATTACTTACTGTCATCTTAGAAATACATTTAAAGATTTTACTCTGTGATTTGTATATAATCCACAGTTTTCATTAGAGTCTGTACAGGAGGAGTATGGAACTGACTTCCACATGTTATAGCTCTGCGTAATTGACTTTTAACATTTGTGACAGACAGATGAACCAACAGATGACACCATAAAACAGATAATATTATCCACATAGCTTAATAATATAAATGGTTTGTATTCATCTATTCCCCCAACTTCATTTGATTTTATATTGTTAATACTTACCATCTTGTCCCTCTCATGTGAATGATATATACAATGCATTAAATATGAAAGTACTTGGAGGTAAAATAAGCAAAATGAAAAAATTATTCAGATACATAGATCAAAGTTATATTACAAATATTGAGTGTACCTGTCCCCTAACTCATGCATTTACATCACACACTTAGCAGATCCAGATACTGTATTAGGTTTGTATATGCTGACCACTTATCCAAAATGTTATCATAAGTGATCACTATATAGGGTGAGAAATAATTTTGCATAGTCTTCATTAGAAGAGCAAAGAACTACATAAGTGTGATTGGAGAAGGCAAACACTTAAAATTATTCTGGTAAAAGACACATTGCTATTAATCTCTCTCAAAATATTCCCACTCATTTTGACCACACGTATCCCATTGTCCTTGCAATTTTCTCAACCATAGTTGGAAGTCTTCTTTTGTGACTCTTTTACAAGATATGATTTTTAAAAATTCAGTGCTGCCAAGTGCCAGTTAATGGAATGGTAGCATTACAAAAAGGTTACAGTGTATCCTCAAACATTTGTTCACCAGATCTGGCACGTGAAATAACTTCTGGCTCTTCCACAAAGTCCAAATGACAATGAAAGTGAATGTTTTAAATAGATTCAGCACATTGAGGCAGCCGTCACAATACAATGCTCCTGAAAGAGGACATACAGAATTGCTTCAAAAATGACAATAATGATGCCATGAGTGTATTATAAATGAGGGTGAATATTTTGAGGGTGATTAATATCAATTTAGATCATGCCTAGTATAGCGTGCTTAGTGTTTAAACATGCATAGCAACAATCTACCTTCTATGTGGAGTTTTAAGTATCTAAAGGGAAGTACAGGGTGTTTCATAAGTAAATAAATTACCAATAAAATAAATATGGAGTATTTTCTATCAATAATGTAAATTGCCAGATGACAACGCATGAAGAATACGTGATTGCAATAAAAAGCTAGAGACAGACAGAGAGACAGAGACAGAGAGACAGATTGAGAGAGAGATTGAGAGATTGATTGTGGCCCAAACTGGGTGTGGTCCTTACCAGGATTATCTAAAATTATCTACTTGCATGATTTATTCAAGGATACAATTTATTTTTCATTAAAATTTAGACAACCTTGAATCATTCACATACTTAAAAATAAAATTACACTATAAAATTACTAATAAATAATTAAAAATATGCCTTTTATGATTGGTTTTGAAGCCACTCAACTATTAAAGTAAATAATTTCTAAGCAAAAAAGTTTTCTGTTTATATAAATTTTGGTTCGTGGGTAGGAATGTCAAAGGGAACTTTATATGAATAATTTCAGTTTAAAACTCCCTGATATAATTTATAATAAGTGATAAAGTATATATAATAATGATAGCTTGGACAACTAAAATGTAATAAAAATATAATTATCTATATAGAAATAAAAAGACTGAGAATAGTGTGCTATTTCCCATCATTCCACATATTAAATACTATTATATAAAATAGTACCATTTGTTAGTTGATTCTATATTTTTTATCCTGTCTTGATACAGAGCCTTCATTTCTAAATTCAACAGTCTTTGCTATGAAAAAGAATTAGAATATTAAAACTTTAACCTTGTATGACATGATCAAAGTGAAAAATTGAGTCATCTTTAGGATATATAATATATAATATATATATAATATCTATATCCTTTAGAATATATATATTCACATTTCTTTCATCTCTGTATTGGAGACTCCCATCCTTCAACCTCAACACATACAAGAACTCATGAATGTGTCGGGTACTGAAAATATGAGTTAGTGGCTGGGGATTTAGCTCAGTGGCTTAAGTGCCTGCCTGGCAAGCATGAGGTCATGAGTTCAATCCGTGGTACCAAAAAAACAAACAAAAAAAAAACAAAAAAACCCCTAAAATATGAGTAAGTGTTTTTATCTTAATGTTTAGATTTTTGATCCATTTTGACTTTAGTACATGATTATAGACATGAGTCTAATTTAAGTTTTTGGCATGTGAAAAACCACTTATTAAAGAGTCCATCTTTCTTTCCAGTGAGCATGTTTGGCCCATTTATGAAAGATAAGGTGGTAGAGTGTGTTTGTAGTTATGTCTGTATCTTGTATTCTGTTCCATTGATCCTCAGGTCTGTTATTTTTTTTTTTTTGCTAGTACCATGATAATTTATTATACTAACATTGTTGTTGTATAATTTCAACTCAGGGATTGCGGTGCCTCCTTCCTTGCCTTTGTTGCCTAGAATTGTCTTTACTATTCAAGGTTGCTTTTGGTTCAAGATGAGATTTAGGAATGTATTGTCTAGATCTTTGAGGTATGCTAATTTTTGATTGGATTTGCATTAAAACTGTATAGCAGTTTCGGGAGTATGGCCATTTTCACAATGTTGGTTCTTCCTATCTATAATCAAGGAATACCTTTCCATTTTCTGAATTCCTCTAGGATTTCTTTTTTCAGAGTACAGTAATTTTCAAACTATAAATATTTTTCTCCCTTTATTAGATTGATGCCTGTTTAATTTTTGTGGATGTTTTTGTAAAGACTATGGTTTCTCTAACTTCTCTCTCAGTCAGTTTGCTATTTGTGTATAGAAATGCTATTGATTTTTTGAATGTTGAAATTTTACCCAGATATGCTGTTGAATTTGCTTATTAAGTCTAAAAGTCTGTTGGTGGAGTTTTTGAGATTTTCTATGTAGAACATCATGTCATCCACAAATAATGATAATTTAACTTCTTCCTTCCTATCCTTATGTCTTTTATTTTTCTCTCTTGTCTAATTCCTCTGGCTAATATTTCCAGAACTATACTGAATTGAATTTGTGATAGTAGACCTGCTTATCTTGTTCGACATTTAGAGTGAAAATTTTCAGTGTTTGTCCATTTAGCATGATGTTGGCTGTTGGTTTGTCATAGATGACTTTTTTTAAGAGAATAAAGCAAATGAAAAAAAAAAACGGAATAGAGTCAATCAAAACAAAAGGATAAACATGGTACATGACTTTAAAACAAAATACAAGGAAATCAATAAGGACTACGATAATACTTCTTATTATCTTCAGAAGAATTGCCAATACCATCAGGCATAATAAAATCAAACAAAATAGTACAGAATAAAACCAATAAAGACAAAACAATGGAAACATTATAGGACTTCAAAACAAGACAATAGTAAAACCATAGTGGGTACCATAATGCATCTTGTTATCTTCAAAGTAGTTGTCTTTACCATCAGACATGATACAATCAAACAAAACAAATTAGAATAAAATCAGTCAAAACAAAACAATGAAAGCAATGCAGGGCTTGAGAACAAGCTAATAGGAAATAAAAAATGACTACCATAGTATATTTTGTTATCTTTGCAATAGCTGTCCATGCCATCAAGTATAATAATAAAATTAGGCAAACCAAAACAGAATAAAACCAAACTAAACAATGAAAACAATGTGGGTTTCAAATCATGATAATAGATCTATAATGGCTACTGCCTTCCCTTTTTAGAAACTTTCTTCCCTTTCACTTTCACAGGATGTATTGTGCATTTTGGATCCCACTAACTCCTTTAGATTTTTTACGAGGGAGACAACACACTATTCATCTATCTGACTCTGAAACATTTCACCCCTGAGCATGATCTCAAGTTGTATCCATTTACCTACAAGAGCTTCAAGGTTATCTTTTTATATAGCTGAATAGATTTCCATTGTATACCTGTGCCATGGCTTTCTTAACCAGTCTGCAGCTGTTGGCCAAACTACCTTCACTTCTTTCTGCTTTCCTGTCACATAGAATATTGTTCTATCTCCTTTGACTTTCAGTTTATAAACCCCCTTTAGGGTTAAATGTGTTTCTTGTATAAAGCATATTGATGGACCCTGTCTCCTGGCCCATGCTGCTTGTGTTTCTTTTCACTAAAATTAATCTACACTCAGACATATAATGATCAAGATCCCAGAAATTCAACACAAGAACAGAATATTAAAACCTGTTAGAGAAAAGAAACATCACCTACAAAGAAAACCAATTAAAATTACAACAGACTTCTCAACACAAACTATCAAGTGCAGAAGAGCTTGGAGTGAAGTATCTCAAGTCCTGAAAGAAAACAACTTCCAACCCGGATTGATGTACCCTGCAAAAATATCTTTCAAAATTAATGGAGAAACAAGATACTCCCATGACAAAGAACAACTTAAGGAATTCATGACCACCAAACTAACCCTACAAAAAATAATGCAGAAAATTCTAGAGAGAGAGAAAGACCATGCTTCAAGAAACAGTTGCAGAAGGGGCTCACTGATCAGGGAATACAATGGAATGGAGTGGAAAAGTAGGCAACCAATAACAGGAAAACAGCTTGGCAGAGATGAGACAGAGCATATTAGCCACAATCACTAATATAGATGGCCTCAATTCATAGATGGCTTTTAATAGATTATGATAAACACTGTCCATTCTTTTTCTTTAGGGCTTTTACCAAAAAGGAGTGTTACGCTTTATCAAAGCTTTTCTGCATCTATTGAAATGATCACATTGTTTTTGTCTTTGGCTCTGTTGATATGGTATATTACATGTATGGATTTGTGTGTGTTGAACCATCTCTGCATTCCTGGGATGAATCCCACTGAGTCATGGTGTATAATCTTCTTGATGATTTGCTGTATTCTACTTGCTAATATTTCATTGAGGATTCTTGCACCTATGTTTGTTAGGCACAGTGACATGGAATACTCTTTTTTGGTTGGTTCTCTAATTTTAGCATCAAGACAATACTTTCTTCAGAATCAAGTTAGAGGAATTACTTCCCTTTCAATTACATTAAGTAGTTTGAGGAGTATTGGTTTTATCTCTTCTGTCAATTTCTTGTATTATTCAGTTGTGAAGCATCAGGACCTGGGTGTTTCTATATTGCTAAGTTACTAACTACATTTTAATTTAATTAACTGATATTGTTTTATTAAGAATTTTTATATCTTCTTGATCCAACTTCAGTAATTCATTTTTTTAATTTTTTTTAAATTTTTCATTTTAAAGAGAATAAAACAAAAGAGAACAGAACAAAGCAAATCAGAACAGAACAATGCAAGCAATACAGCACTTCACAACCAGACATCAACAGTAGCTACCATAATGTCTCTTTTCTTTGAAATAGTTAAGCATACCTTCACAAACATTAATATCAAACATGAAAATATAGTGTAAAATTATTCAAAAGAATGAAAGCATTATAGGACTTCAAAACCAAATAACAGGAAATGAATAATGGCTACTATAATATCTCATTTTCCTCAAAAATTTATCTATAACATCACACATAATAAAATTGAATAAACCACAGCAGGATAGAACCAAGCAAAACAGAAGAACAAAAGTATGGTAGGACTTCAAAGCAAGATGATAGTAAATCATCAATGGCTACCATAATGTCTTGTTTTCTTCAAAATAGCTATTCATATCATTACACATAATAAAATCAAAGAAAAATAAAACCAATCAAACAAAGGAATGAAAGCATTATAATACGTCAAAGCAATATAGTAGGAAACCATGATTACCATAATATATCCCATTATATTCAAAATAGCTGCCCCTACCATTTGAAAGCATAGAATCTAATAAAACAAGACAGAACAAAGCTGAACCTAACAAAATTGTGCAAACAATGCAAGAGTTCAAGATAAGACAATAAGAAATTGACAGTAGTTTCCACTTTTCCC
This sequence comes from Dolichotis patagonum, assembly GCA_004027295.1. Taxonomy (NCBI): domain Eukaryota; kingdom Metazoa; phylum Chordata; class Mammalia; order Rodentia; family Caviidae; genus Dolichotis; species Dolichotis patagonum. Next base: position 11,542 of record PVJX010038065.1, read on the forward strand.
TCCCAGATATTTCCTCCCCTTTGCTCTTACATTAACTGTTTTGCTTTTTGGATCCCATTAACTCCTTCTGTTTCTTATGCTAGGGTTCACACAGATAAGTTCAAACTGTTTCAGCCATGAACATGATCTCCAGTTATGTGCATTTACCTACAGGATCCTTGAGATTATTCTACTTCATATCTGGGTAGCTTTCCACTGCATGAAAACAACATATCTTTCTTATCCATTCTGTGGTTGATGGGAAAGTTACTCTTACTTTTTTTTTCTCCCATCACATGAAATAATTGTTTTCTCCCCTTTGATTTTCAGTCTATGAATTTTCTTTCCAGTTCAATGTGTTTCTTGTGTACAATGTATTGATGGATCTTTTTTCTTGATCCGCTCTCCCTGTGTTTCATTTTATTGCTGAACTCAGGCCATCTAAATTAATGGTTACAAATGGTATGCATTGGTTTGTCTCTGCCCTGCTATCCTCCTGTTGTTGGACCTCCACTTTTCTCCTTCATTCAGTTGTTTGTCTTGTTTGGTGATCCTCCTCTGCTGCTGTTCCTGGAACCATGGTAAGATGTATCTCTCTCTGGAATATGCTTTAGCACTCTCTGTAAGGTTGGTTTGGTAGTCACGAATTCCTTCAGTTGTTCTTCTTCATGGAAGTATCTTCTTTTTCCATCAATTTTGAAAGATAGTTTAACAGGGTACATCAATCTAGGTTGGAAGTTGTTTTCTTTTAGGGTTTCAAACACTTCACTCCAAACTCTTCTTGACTTGATAGTTTGTGTTGATAAGTCTTCTGTGATTCTGATTGGTTTTCCTTTATAGGTGATCTGTCTTTTTTTTTCTAACAGATTTTAATATTCTTTTCTTGCGCTGAATTTCTGGGATCTTGATTATTATATGTATGGTCATAGATTTACTTTGGTTATGGCTAGTTGGAGTCCTATATGCCTACTTACCTGCGTGACAGATCCATTTCCCATGTTTAGGAAGTTTTCTTCTATTGCTTCTGTGAATATCCTTTTAATTTCATTTGTGTTGACCCCTGCTTCTTCACCTACACCTATCATTCTTAAGTTATGCTTCTTTGCATCATCTTGCAACTGTTGGGTTGTTATTTCCTGATTCTCTGTTATTTTTAAGAGATCTTCCCTTTCACGATCACTAGCTGCAATCCTTGTCTTCAAGGTTTGAATGTCTATCTTCAGTCTCTTTCAAGTGGTTTTGCCAGCTTTCTATTGAATTTTTAATTTCCTGCATCTCTCTTTGAATCTGTTTCATTGTCATTCCTTTCTACATTCAATCAAGGTTTCCATCCTTTTCATATGCTCCTCTTTATTGTCTATGTCTTCTTTTGACCTGCTGAACAATTCTTTCAGTATGTTTGTGATTTCTTCCTTTACCTGAGACATTATTTATGATTTGACTGCTTTTACAATCTCATCAAGTTGTTTCCTTACTTCAGTTGCTATCCTCTCAGAAATTTCAAGTGTGTTACTTTTGTTTTCTCCCATGACTGTATTTCCCAGATTTATTCAGTGTGGGCTAGAAGTCTGAGCTTGCCTTTTACTCCTTCATCTTGACATTTTCCTGGGTTCCTCCCAACAAACTCTTTGTGGAGCTCAAGGCATTTGCCATGTTGGTTGCCCCTAGGCAGTGTAGGGAGATGAAACAGGCACCTGGGTTCCTCTAATTCCAGATCTACAGGGAGATATCAGGGCATGGAACAGGATTCTATAGACCTATGCAGCTACACTGTGGCTTTGCTGATTATCAAGGGTGCATAGAAGTGGAGGTGCTTCTCTCATCCTGTGTGTCTACATTGAGACTCCCACAATGGTGGCAAACACATAGGAGTGTGTTTGTCTGATTGTGATAGTGGGTGATGGCTGCCTGAGGGAACCAAGGGCCTCCAATTGTGGCCTATGAATACAAAAGACTTACCTGGCCGTGTGTCCCTGCTCCTGCTGGCTGTCTGCAGGAAGGAGCCTTCTTGTGGCAGCTCCCTGAGGATGAAGGCAGATCTGCTGGTTCTCTCTGTCCATGCTTGCCACCTGCAGGATGTGGCCTTTTGGTGGTGGCACACAATAGGCAGAGGTGGATCTGTCTGTCTCCCTTGACAAACACTGGGCACACAGATGAAGGAGCCTTTCGGTGGTGGCACTCAGCAAGCAGAGGCAGATCTCCTCATTCTCTATGCCTGAGCTGGGTGCCCAAAGGAAAGGGTTTCAGCTTCAGTAATTCATATGTTTCCAGAAATCTGCCCATTTCTTCTGAGTTTTCCATCATCCTAAGAGAGTACAGATTTTCAAAGTAAGTAATGGTTGTCTTCTGAAATTCCACAAGATCTATAGTGATTTTATCCTTTTAATTTCTTACATGAATTTGAGCTTTTTCCTTCTTTTTGTAAGGTTGGCCAGGGGTTTATCAATTTTATTTATTCTTTCAAAGAACCAACTCTTCAATTCATTAATTATTTTTATTATTTTCTCAATTGCATTAATTTCTCCTCTGACCTTTATAACTTTTTCCCTTCTTTGAGCTTTGAGCTTGACTTGCTCTTTACCTAGAACCTTTAGGTGCAGCATTAGATTGTTTGTGTTCATTCCTTTTCCTTCTTTAGAAATTCATCACCTTAAATTTCCCTCTGATGATAGCTTTCATTGTGTCCCATAGGTTATAGTAAGTTGTATTTCTATTTTCATTCGATTGTAGAAATTGTATAATTTGTTCTTTAATTTCTTTTGTGACTCATTGGTTGTGTAGAAAAGTGTTATTTAATTTCTATGTGTTTATGGTGTTTTTGTGATTTCTTTGTCATTATTTTCCAATTTTATTGCTCTTTGGTCAGATAATATAATATATTATAATATAATATGTCAGATAATATAATTTTAGTTCCTTTGCATTTACTTAAGCATGTTCTGTGGGCTGCTATATGATCTGTTTTAGAGAATGTCCTATGTGCAGCTGAGAAGAATGTGTGTTCTTATGAATTTGGGTGGAACACTCTGTAAATGTCTAGTAAGTTCATTTGTTCACAAGTTCGGTTCAATTGTGTTATATCTTTGTAAATTTTTTGTCTAGTTGATCTATCTCATTGTGACAACACAGTGTTGAGGTCTTCCATTATAGTTGTGTTATTGCTTATTTGAAATATTATGTCTATTAATATTTTTCTTATATAGTATTATTCTCCCATATTTGGTGCATATTTATGATTGTTATCTCTTTCTCTTGAAGATTTCCCCTAACAAGTATTTAGTGACATTCTTTATCTCTTTTGATCATTCTTTGTTGCAAGTTCACATTATATGCAAATATAATAGCTACCCCTGCTGTTTTATGCCACATGGAGTATTGTTTTTCATGCTTTAACTTTCAGTCTATGAATTTCTTTTTGAGTTAAATGTGTTTCTTGTATACAGCATGTTGTTGGATTTTGTTTATTTATCCATTCTGTGAGTCTATTTCTTTTCATTGGTAAATTGAGGCCACTTCTATTGATATGCACTGACTTGTCTTTGTCATGGTATCTTCCTGTTATTGCCTCCCTTCTTTTGCTGTTTATGTGCTGGGCATGCTTGATGATTACTTTCTGTTATTCTTCTTGGAACTGTGGTTATTTTTATCTCTTTATAGAGTATAATTCAGTACTCTTTGTGGGGTTGGTTTGGCAGTCATGAATTTCTTCAATTATTCTTTATCATGGAAGTATCTTATTTCTCCATTGATTTTGAAAGATAGTTTTGCAGAGTATATAAATCTGGGTTGGAAGTTTTTTTTTTCTTTCAGGACTTAAAATACTTTAATCCAAGCTCTTCTTCACTTGGTTTTTGTTGAGAAGTCCACCATGATTCTGAAGGGCTTTCCTTTGTAGGTGATCTGTTTTTGTTTTCTCTGACATTTTTTAATATTCTATTCTTGTGCTGAATTTCTAGGATCTTAATTATTATATGTCTATGTGTTGATTTATTTGGATTTTTAACTTATTGCTGTCCTATATGCGCCACTCATCTGAATGTCAGGTTCTTTTCTGATGCTTGGGAAGCTTTCTGCTATTCTTCTGCAGTCTTTTTATATCACTTGTGTTGACTCTTGCTTTTTCATTGACACATGTTACACTTATTGTTTTTCTTTGCATTGTTTTGAAGCTGTTCAATTCTTGTTTCCTTGTTCCTTGTTATTTTTAAGAGATCTTTCTTTTCATGATCACTAGCTTTTATTCTATCTTCAAAGTCTTTGTGTCTATCTTCAGTTGCATTTAAGTGGTTTTTTCCAGCTTTCAATGAAATTTTTAATTTCCTGAATATCTCTTTGAATCTGTTTCATATTATAATTGCTCCCCATATTGTTTATTCAAGATTTCTATCATTTTCCTATGTTTCTCTAGTTTTTTTCTTCTTTAAATATCCTCAGCAATTCTTTCATAATCATTGTCATTTACCTGTGATATTATTTGTGATCTCACTTCCTTTACAGTCTCATAGAATTGTTTCTTTACTTCAGTTGCTATCATTTCAGAAAATTCAGGTGTGCAACTTTCAATTTCTTCTATGTCAGTGTCTCCTGGTCTTCTTCTGACATGGCTGGTGATCTGAGATTCCATTTTTCTCCTTTATTTTTTCATTTTACTGTCTGTTCCTGATGACCTGTTTGTTGAGTCCAATGTACTTCATGCACTGACTACTTGTCCCATGGTGTAGATTAGTGGGCAAGGCACCTGTGCACCTCTGAACTGAGGTGCCTGGTATGCCTGAAAAATGATGGGCTGCACTACTTGCCCTTCTGTGGCTCACCAGAGTTCCCCTAATGGCAGAAGGTCTCTGGGTGGGGACCTTCCAGACTCACACATCTCACTGATGTGCTCCACTGATTTTACCAGGTCACTGCTCTGGGTTGCCTGGGTTCCTCCAAGGCCCACTGGTCTGGCCTGGATGCTGCTCTTGGGTGGGCAAGGCTCAGGCCTTAAACCTTCATAAATATTAATAGTTTATGAAAATACATTACAAA
>PVJX010038066.1:0-16598 GCA_004027295.1 Dolichotis patagonum
TCTGCAGTCAGCATTCAATGCAATGTGGTTGAGCCAGGTTCAAGAGAAGATGGATGGGATGGGGGCAGAGGTGGAGGGTGTGGTCTCAGAAAGGGGAGGCACAGCTCTGAGGAGGGGGTGGGACACTGGGCTTTGTGGTCCTACATCCTCACGTAAAGGCAAATTCGTCTTCTAAGGAGAAAGGTGCAGATGACCAACCAATAAGGCCTTCCAATGTGGGCGAATGTTGATGAAGATGAGGAAAGGCTTCTGCCTCCCCAACAAGGAGAAGGATTGTCAGACTCTTCTGAGGTGGATAAGTTCGCTGCAGCACTTGGAAGATGCCGTGATGTCAAACAGTATTCTGGGTGTGTCTAGGAGGACATTTCCGGAAGAGGCCAGCATTTGAATCGAGGACTGAGTTAAGCAGCTGGCCCTCCCCAGCAGGGGTGGGCACTGTCCAAACTGTTGCGGGTCTCAGTAGCACGAAAAGGCAGAGAAAAGTTGAATTCGCTCTGTCTCGCTGCTTGAACTAACATGGATGTCCTTCTGCCTCAGTGTTCCTGTTTCTCAGGCCTGAGACCCAGACTGAGGTCTACACCACCACCACCACTGGCTCTCCTCGGTCTCCAGTTGACAGAAGGTAGATGCTGGGACTCCTCAGCCTCCACAACCACAGGGTATTGTCTCCTCTCAGTTCTCTGTCACTGGACTGATTTGGATGCCACAGTCACAGAACTCTTCAGGGCCAGGCCTCAGCTGTCTGGGAATGGGAGCAAACCAACTGCATCGATCCAGATTAAGTTCTTACCTAGAAGATGTGACACAGTAACTTAGTGAGATCCTGTCTCAAAAAATAAAAAAGGACTGGGGATGTAGCTGAATGCAAAGGCCTTGAGTTCAATCCCCAGTACCATGGCCACCACCACCACTACCATAAAAAAACATCAGGAGAGATCACAGGAGTAGTCCAAGTGTTTGCTTGAGGGGCTCAGTGTAAGTTCTGCAGAGACTCAAGAGTTTGAGTGGAAGTTCCCAGAGGTGGGGCGGAAATTCCCCTGTCCTGGAGGAGAGTGCTTTGAACCTCCTAGAAAGTCCTGAGAACTAGGAACCTACTCGAACATTTCTGAGTTCACTTCTACAAATGTTCTCACACTGGGTAGAAGTACGTAGTTTCCAACATGTGGTAAATATGAATATGCTCATGTGCTGCAAGAGAAAGGACCAACACGTACAGCATTATGGTGCCTGATGGCACCATGGCCGTATGAGTTTCTGTAAATGTACTCTATGAGATTCCCACAGTGAGAAATCACCTAATGACACATTTCTCAGAAAGTGCTGTTACGCAACACGAGTGTACTTTAAAATAAAACAGCTCCATTATGATTTAAGTGTGTCTGATACAAATCTCATGTTTCCCCAATAGCCAACAAGCACAGCTGTTCTTTCACAAATGAACCTTCCAGCATTCCTTTCAAGCCTCTTCATGTCTCCATTCTACTGTTCCTGTTAGCTTGTGTTGGTCCTGATTCTCTGCTTCTTCCTAATAGGATTATACATCCGCCCCTTGTCAGGGCCTCAGGGTGGTGGGATGCATTTCTTATTGATGGATTGGGGCTTAGTGTAATGACCCAGCTTTCCCACCATAGCATAGATACTACAGCTGGGGAGTAGGGGGCCGCTCCCCTCCACTCATTTGAACCAGGGTCAACCTCTCTGACTTTTGTCCTAAGGTCCACTGCCCAGAGGCAGAGATAAGAACAACAAAGACCCCTGCAGATTATGAAATCCCAAACCAGGAGGGATACAGGGCCAACATGTCTGACATGACCTACAATGACCTTGTTTCCTTTGGCGCTTGTTAAAGGCTCCTACATATGGACTGCATCTCATACATCCATGTAACTTGGACTGTTACATCCAAGTGTAACAGAGTGAATTATAGGAAAGGACACGTGAAGTGGACACAGCTGGCATGACTCGGCACTCTGTCAGTCATGCCCTCAATATTGCTTTGAAAGACCCAGTGGGAGGCTCCTAGGCCTGGCACAGTGTTTCAAAGTCTTTTTTTTAAGTTATACAATATTAAGGTGAAAATTGATACTTTAGGAGACATCATTAGAATTTTCTATAAATTTAGCCAAACACCTATACAATTGTATTTAATTGAGTCTGTTTGTTTCATAAGAACTGTCCAAACACAGAGGAGTCTCCTACTACTTTGGCAAGCACCAGTGTGATGCTTTTGGATTTTTTTTTTTGGTATTCGCCATTGAACTCACAAAGTCGGGCTTGTCATGCAGGCAGTGTGCCACTGAGCTATCCCTGGCCAGATGTTTTAGGATTTTAATGTGTTAACAAATTTTCCAACTCAGGCAAGTTTAGAAATGTCTTCATAATGAATTCCTTCAACTCTGCATTCTTTGAAAGGGCCATTCAATGAGAATAGTAGTTGAAAAAGTCTTTTCATTGACGGATTCCAGGGTACCTTCCTTTCCTCTGTAACCTCCATTTAAAACTAGGATTCTATTTCCCAGTGCTGCAGTGACTGTCTCTAAACCGGTCTGGTCAGGTTTCAGCTGGTCTCCAGAATCAATCATCTTAGCAATAGCTGTGTATTTGTCAATGACCTCCCTAACCACATCCTTTTCCTGATGGCATTTCTTGCCAAGATTTTTGGTTCTGACTTTCACAGTGATGTCAGGCTGCAGCTGATAGTCTGTTCAAGAAGTTCTTGTCTTCTTCAGTCTCCATGATTTCCTCAAGTGTAGATTTCCTTTCCTTTTCCTCAGCCTGAGCCGCGCTCTGGGAAGGTTCTTTTCGTTTCACTGAGGCCATTCTCCCCAGGGTCTTCAGCGCACTGGGCTACAGAGAACTGGATTTGGACGCTGTTGCTGCTGCTGAAATACGTGCTCCTTGATTCACATGAAGTGTAACTTTCTCTTCATCGCTTTCTCTGCTTAATTCTTTATAGACAGGGGCCCCCTGCTCCTTCCTTTGCAGACCTCCTCGCACCTGTTCTGCAATCAATTTGGCAGTCTTTTCTTCGTCGTCAAGGTCCCGCTTCTTTTTCTTCCCCAGCTCCAGCTGCCAGTGAACAGTCTCTGTCCCTGTCCATGTACTGAATGTAAAAGCCTTTGGGGTCTCATCCACCTTTTCCAGGCCTTGTCTGCCCAACCACACTTCTCTTCCTCTCGTATAAGGACACGTGGCTGGGGATTCGAGCTCACCTAGACGATCCACGCTGCTCTCCCCATCTTGGCATCCTTAACTTAATAATATCCATGAAGAACACTTTACTCATAAAGTCCTGTGCATAGGCTCTGGGGGGTAGGAGGTAGATGTGACTTTTTGGAGGCCATCATTCAGCCCATGGTGGTCCCCAGGGCTCCAGGGAATGTCTCAGAAGCAACAGTGGGCAAGAAAAGGCAGAGAGTGTGGCAGGGCTAGAAAATAGTGACTGACGATTGACCCTGGGAAATTTGACTCCACTTCCTTCCTAGCTGTGCTGGGTGCTAATAGCAACACTTTCATGCAGAGTTTATTACAGGAAAGCCGAGTATCAGCCAAGGCAGAGGGAGAGGCAGTGAAAGTAAAGCACCTGAAACCACAGTGCATTCTGGATGCAGAGCAATGCACGCCAAGCTCATAAGATGGACTAACATGGATGCAAACAGAAGCAGAAGCTTCAGGGGAACAGGAGGAGGAAAGGTCACTGCTCTTGAGCTACCTCCCCATACTTGGCAGAGCCAATCTGTTCTTCAAGTCTCCACTGCCCTCCGCCCCGGAGCTGTGGGTTTGGTCTGTGCTGGTGTTGGGGAACCTTTCCTATTTCCTCCCCCCGGAGCACAGTTTTACAGAGCAGTGTGATTTCCTTCTCATAGTTGATACCTGCCTCTGTCAATGTGAGGGTTAGTATATCTGCTCCACTCTTCACGGACTGTATTACTCAAGACCATTGTGCTATTGAGAGGTTATAAATCAACTCTGGAGAGGGGGAGTTAGGTTTACAGATAATTGTGCTTTCAATTGAGATAAGTTGTCACATATTCTTTGCATATGTCAAGGCCACCCTGAGAATACTCTGGCTTCTTATTTTTTGCATTAATATTTGGAAAGAAGAGAAAAATTAAGCTATTCTGCGGAGGGAAATTTGGACAGCCCTGATGTCAACAGTTGGCTTTGTTTTAAGTTTGGGGCAGAAATTGCATAGCATTAGAAAGGTCACAAAGGACGTTTGAGGCAAGGAAAAGAGTAGAAAGTGATTCATAACTTTTCACTTGTGAGGGAGGACAGTCACAGACCCCTCTCAGGGTCTGACGAACACTATGGATTCTCTGCCAGGGGAAACGCATAAATACATACATATAAAATCCCATACATATCCCTGAGAGGATGCAGCATCCCCAAAGCCCACCCACGAGCTTCTAAAGACATTCAAGGAGGCCAGCTAAGGCCCTCGGGTGCAGACTCCGTATGCCAGGAAAGCCAACACCATAGGAACAGGTGGCTAACACAGAAGAGAAGAGGAGGCAGGGAAACCACAGAAAACCTGAAGGAGTGCTCTAGTTTCTCTTGCTTTTAGTTACTTTTGTCTCCAAACAAAGTTTAAGGAGACCACACAACACATCCCCACTGGCTTTGCCACTGAAAACACCTCTGACACATGTATCACAAAGGTAAATGTTGCCTCAGTTGTTTTTCAGACTGTTGGAGATAGTTCAAAGCAGTTGAAACCACTGACTCTTCGCTTGGTCCTGTGTGCATGTCCAGTGGGGAAATTTGATGTCAGAGGGTCAAAACTCCACCCTTTAGGTACACTAACACTGCCCTTTTCTGAGCATGGGTCCAGAAAGAGCCATGAAACTTGATGACAATTGTGTGGACCACTGGTCGCTTCATCTGTCCTCGTCACCTTTCCAATCCCTTCGCTAGCATTCGGATCATCCTGCTTCTTTATGATAATTACCCCAAGGGATGTAAATTTTACACTAGTTTTGCCACCGCTGCACACTAGCTGCTGATAAACAAGCTGTTTTTCTTTTGCAAAACTTCATTTCAATGATCGACACATTGCATGGCTGCAAAATGAGCTGGAAAGCTACATAAAAAGGCTTTAATGCCGAGATTAAGGGGACATCACTGTATTTTGTGGTGGGAGAGGGGAGTTGAATATTTGGGGGAGGATACACACCAATCACCAAAGAAGGGGGCCCAGAGCTTGACCAAGTCACCTTCGTAAGCTTTAATAGCCTCAGTTATAGAATGGGGACAATGCACAGTATTCTTATTTCACAGGGCTGTGCTCAGCTCAGGGTGAGAGCAAACTGAAGGAACGCAGTGAAGGTGCGTGGTAAACCTTCCAGGTTACCAAAGGATAAATGCTATTTTAAGATTAATTCGACTGTAACTTGGTGGGTACATTCACTCAGAGCCCTGCACTCTGAGGCAGGGAACATCTAATGTGGCTTGAGATGATTACTTTGGGCAGTAGAATGAGAACATCTATAATATATTAGAAAATAAAACAGATGGAATGAATGCACCATGTAAAAATAAGTGGTTATACTCCAGGCAGATGATCACCTCCCAGTGTGAGTGGAAAGGTCTTGAGTGGGATCAGAAGAGGACGGGAAATATTGATCCCACAAGTCCCTGAAGTTTTCCGAAGATCTTTCTTCCAAAACCAGATGGGAAGTGAATTAGACTTTCTGTGAATTATGGAATATTACATTTTATAACCAAACCAAATTGATGTCTTATGCCTGGAACGATGGAATCTATTGGGAACAGCTTAGATTATCTTTACTATTGATTCATGAAAGAGGTTTTGGCAAATGGTCTCCAGCAAGGAATTCAGCCAGGAACAGCATTTGTCATCCCAGATGTCCACCGTTCGGGTAGAAAAGTTCACCTGTGTTTTTTCCACAAACTGCCTAGTGGCCTACTGAACGGACCAGAGACATTGTTATACCATATGTAAATGGAAAAGCCTTGTTTACCGAATGTAAATAAGCTTCTGTGGAGACACTTTGGTTTCATGCTAGTAAACACTAAACTCACCTAAAAATGTCTTTCAGGGTCACTTAAGAAAACCCATTTGGGCACCCAAAGGTCAGTTAGCTACTTGAGAGAAGAGACAGAAACCTGACCCATCACTACACCGGGAGGAAGTAGACAGTGTTAGAGGATGAGCGTCTACTAGACAAAGAGATAAGTGAGTTCCTCTACCCTAACGGTAGCAAATAGATTTTTTTAATTTGGGAGCCCCAGAAAGAGCCTGGTATTTAAAAACCTGTACATTTAATTGAATTCAGGTTAATTGAATTCACAGTTTTGAAGGTTTCACTTCCTCCAATTTACCCAGCTATTCTATGGTCTTAATTTAAAACTTATCCAGAATGCCACCTCCTCTGAGAAGCCCCTGGCGAGCTGGGCAACCCCGCTCTGGTCACACGGTCACATCGCCCTGCTTACACTCACTGGTTCCTGCATGGTGACTTGCTTAGGGTCTGCCTCTGTCCAAGGCGGGAGGTGAGCTGGGTCCTGTCACTCGTGCTCACGGCCCCTGGCACGCGAATGACCCACATTGGTGAAGTGAGGGAATCTGAGGAGCTTTTGAATATTGAAGCAAACTGACTCACATCGGTTTTCATAGTTCCAGACACATTCCGCTTTCTACTCTGCAAAGACTTCAGATTTCCTTCTTGCAGTGTGTCTCCATGGTGGCCCTGCACTGTCTCAACTCAGAATTTTCTTACATTTCGGCCCCTGCCATGGTCTCTGGAGCATTCTGCCTGCTTTGGGTCACCATCCACTCCAGGCCCTTTGGTCATCTCCGGCCAGGTTCCTGTTCTACTTGTGTTCAAGAAGCAAAGCCATTATTCTGAGTCTCAAGTTTCGTCTGGCATGTCTCTGTTCCCCCACCTCTTCTCTATGGTCTCTCAGATTCGGGGTGTCAGGAACTCCTCCCTTTTTCATACGGAGCCTGCATTTTCTTGCCCTTGAAAGCACGTCTCAGTGCTCGCTCAGATAGAAGACAACTTCTAACACCGAACTCAAATATCTCCTTCAAGGAGCTTCCTCTGACTTCACTAAACCAAAAGTGACCTCATCTGACTACACCTTGTCCCTTTCTTATTTTATGAAATACTTCGTATAAATGTCTGGCCTCTCCCACTGGATCATGGTTACCCTAAGGGTGGAGAGAAAATCTTAGTCATCTTTGCCTTCTACAGAGAGCACTTAGCCCTACTTAGCCTTGTAACGGGAGTGTATTAACGAGCTTCCCATCACTGGGACAAAACACCTGAGATAATAAATTTAAAAGAGAAAAATTTGGCTCATGATTCCAGAGGTTTCAGTCAGTGGTCACTGGGCCATATTGCTTTGGGTCTGTGGCTACATAATACATTATAGCAGAGGAGGCCTGTTCAGCTTAAGGCAAAGGGAGTAAACGGAGTGACTGGCGTCCCAACAGTCCTTCAAGGCCAAGCCCCCTGACTGGAAGTCCTCGCACTAAGACTTATTTTTAAATTTTCCACCATTTCCCAATAGTATTGTGGACTGGGAACCAAACCAAACACATGGATAGGCCCTTGCAAGGGGATACTTGATATGAATCATGGAAAGAAAGACCATTTCTGAGTTCTTATTTTGGTTTAGTTTTATTTGAAGGCCAGGAAAGTGCAGAACATCCCGAAATACATTAGTCATGATTATTGCCGAGGAAAGAAATCTGTCTCCTATTTGAAGAACTGGCTGGCTATGGATTATGGTTTGGTTGGTAAAAACAATCAGACGAGACTTTACAGTTTACAAGGGCTTTTCACTGGCTTGTCTTCCTTGGGTCTCCCAACCTTGGATGTGAGCAGGTGTGTGGTAGGTGCCTCCATTTCACAGCTGAGAAAACTGAGACCCAGAAAGGAGAAATTACATGAAATTCAACAGACTAGTAGGTGAGAGGACAGGTACTAAGGTCTCGCGTAACTGCAGGCCATGTGCTTTTTCCTCTCATATGCCCTCATCACAGGCCTGAGGGGCTGAGATGGGTGAGGATTGATAAATTGTTCTGCACTGTTCAGAGATGGCCCTAGAAACTACCATTTCTAGATGAGCTTTCCTCCTTGGTGAGAAAGATTAAAAATAAATGGGTTAATCCTTCAGTTTAGGAAGTTGGAATAAAGAAAATGTCAGAAAGTAATACTTTAATCAGGCAGTGATTTTTGACATTCAATAAAGGAAGTAAAAAGGGCCCTTTTCCGTGCCATGGGCAGGTCAAGCTCAGGAGTCTGTGTGTCTGATTCTCATCTCCCAGAATGCAGAAGAAATGCGCTGTGATTGGGATGGGGTGCGTGTAGGAAGCTCGAGTGTTAGGAGCTTGGGTGGCGAGACTGTAACGGCTGATGTCTGAGAGAAGGTGGCCACAGGGGCACCACACTTGGGCAGGATGAGAACAGGTATCACGGGACTGGGTTAGTCCCTTAGATAATAGGTTACTGTAGGGTGAGATTGGTTCACTTGCTTCTTCTTTGAGCGTGGACCTCTCTGTCTTTCTTTCATGTACTCTCCGGCCACGCTGTCCACCTCGAGGCCTTCACCAGAAGCCAAGAGTGCCCCCAGCTCTTGGGTCTCCTGATGAAGTAAGTCTCTTTCCTTTGTAAAGAAAGCAATCCCAGATATTTTGTCACAGCAGCTAAGAATGGACTAAGACCATATGTTCTTAGTAGCAGGAGAGAAAAAGAATTCAGACATTAGACCTGGATTCAGATTTCAGCCTTGCCACTCGCTGGCTGTCTGGCTTTGAGAAAATGTTGGAGCCTACATTCTCTTTTCTGTAAAAGAAATACCACTGCAATCTTGTGTCAGATGCTATAAATCAATTACTTCATTCAATTCTCTCCCAGTTTCTCAGAAACACGTTTTATTAGACACTTTCAAAACTAAGATTTATTCCTTCCTCACTCTGCAGACAAGAAATGGGTACAGGAAGGTAAAAAGGCAATAGCAAGAGGTTACCAAGAAGACTAACCCCAACCTACTCACTGGCTGTGAAGTAGTCCAACTTCCATCCATATTACCAGGTCGGGAAGCCCATCCCAGCCTGGTTCATGCATCAGTTGATGGGGAATTGTGTGTTTGAAGTGTCAAGATGGTAGTAACTAAATGCCTGCTCATTTATTTCAGTACCTTGTATCCAGGAACCTGTACTTCTTTAAACTGTGTTGAATGAGAAGCTCTTTGTTTAATGATGATGATTTGTACAGTTTGTGCTTACACTTATGGTTTTTTTTTAAGAAAGGATATTTTTTACCGTTCTGAGAATGCAATAGAACCAGACAGCACCTTCCACCCGGTGGCAGCAGATCCCACTGGCTGGGAGAGGCCGCAGGAAGCAGCGAAGGAGCTTTGACGTCTTGCTTTCTGCAAAAACAAACCCATAAATGAGAATGCCTATCATGAGCACAGCAATGAGCTTCTTGACAATGGATGTCAATACATAATAGAGAGTTATAGGAGTTAATCAAGGAAAACAAATCCGGGAAGAAAACAGTGCACGCGAATTATGGATGGGTCTGCAAAGACTCAGCACTGCATTTTCAATGAATATTTTCATCACATTATCTTAGCCCATTTAATGATCACTGTGGCATCAGTGCCCTTGGATGGACGCTCGTGGCAGAAGGCCAGGGAGCATTACAGAGGAGGGCTCTGAGGACCATGCGGAGGGCAGAGCCACCAGAGGCAGAGGCCCAAGACTCAGTGCTGATTTTGCTTCTTCTCAGCTGTGTGACCTTCAGTCAATGCCTCCTCTCCTCGGACTGCTGTCAGAGACGGACACTTCTCCCCCAAATCACTTCCTGCTCCCCTACCCACATGGCAGAAGCTGGGAGCAGCCTCAGAACTGACTGGCTGATGTGAGGTCCACAGGAGGCGCATCTTCTCATCCAGGCCTGGCCTTTGGACACCTCCGTCCGCTCCTGCCTCTCTTTTCCCCTGCCTGCTTGGAGAAGAGGCTCTGAAGTCCTCCGGGAGGACAAAGCCCCAGAGGGAAGGGCCCTGGGCCCTGAAATGCTACACAAAAGGCTGCCACACCAAAAATGGTCTGTGCACATAACCCTTAGGTGAACAGGAAATGCATTTTATCGTGCTGAGTCAGTGGTAATCTGTGGCTTACCTATTACTGAGAGTAGACATAAGCTTACAAACTCAGATTCATTTTGCTTATACCATGAGGAACAATCACAACCCTAACATCAGGGGTCCTAAAGATCAGAAAATAATGTATAGGCAATCAGTTTATAAATTTTACAAGTCCCCTTCATCGATCTGTGTAGTCAGCCTGGTTGCAGACTCACAGGTACCCCTGGCTCCATGGTGGAAGAAATTCCTATGCTAGCTGACACCACCCTTCCTATTTGGACTTCTCCTACTGAAGACTGCAGAGCAGGCTGTAAGACCAAGAATAGCAGCAGAAAATGGACTATCCTCACATTTAGGGGTTTCTTGCATTTTTTCTACTTTGCCACCTGGAATTTTCTCTCCTACTAATTCTTCTTTTCTTGTAACAGGAAAGATGGTATACTGCTCAGTTTAGAATATAGGTTGTCTCCTTGAAAAATTATGTTGGCATTTGCTTTCTACTGCAGCAGTGTTGAAAAGTGATTGGGCCAAGCATTTGTGGGATAATCAAATAACAGATGAATAGGTTATTGTGGAAGTAATTTTATTATAACAACAAGTTCTCTCTAAAGTACCTGCTCTGACTCACCAAGTGAAGGCCTCTGCCGTGTTGTGATGGAGCAGGGAGGTCTCAGAAGAATCTGCCGCCGTGCTCTTCGCTTTCCTAGCCTCCACAACCGTGAGCTAAAGAAGCCTTGTTATGGTGGAGATCCAAATTTGTCCATCAAAAGAAGTCTCATGTGTTCAGAGATGAAGCTTTTGAAAGGTAAGTAGATCACTGTGCTATATGTACCAATGGACTAGTCCACTTACGGGTTCACAGTTGAGTGTGCTGTGAGGAAGTGGGTCTGATTGGAGGAAGTGGGTCTCTAGGAGGATAACTAGGAAGAGCATATTCTTGTTCCTCATTTATCTCTTTTTCCTCCCTCCCTCCCTCTGCTTCTTTGCTGCCTGGGTTGAGCAGCTTCCCTTCACCAGGCCATTTCTGCCTTGGGACCAGCTGGTCATGGACTGAACCGTCTGAAGCTGTAAACTTTTTCTGTGATATGCAAGTGTCAAGTATTTTGTCACAGCAATGAAAAGTGAATAATATAAACCTCTACTGTTTATAAATTTCCTAGTTGCATCCATTTTGCTTTACAAACAGAAAATAGACAAAGATGCCTATCTATCATGAAAGGTTGGAATATAATTTTTTAGAATGAAAGTATTCACCCATTGAAGATTATCATAACTAATATCTTGACATGTTTCTCCTTGTATTTCCTAAAGGATATACACTTTTTTTCAATTTGCCATAGTTGAGAAACAAATACACATTTTGGTATCTTGTATCAATTTTGCATTTTGCTTGCTTTTATCATAAGCTTATTACTAAAAGCTCTTTTTTTTGGAGGGAGGAGTACCGGGAATTGAACTCAGGACCCCATGCTTACCAGGCAGGCACTGTGTCACTGAGCTAAATCCCCAACCCCTAAAACCTCTTTATGGCCATTACTTTCAGGATTTCCAAAGTATTCCACTGATTAATCATTCCATAATTTTCCTTAGGTTGTTCCTAGTTTTTCATTGTTGTAAGAAGTACTGTAGTGGACATATCTGTATACCTGAGATTGTGTATTTTGCAGTCTAAATTGTTTAAGGCTATTTAGGTTTGAGGCCTGGGTAATATGTACATATCTATTGCATTTCATAGACACAGTCTGGTTTCTGGGCTGTAACAACAATCACAGGCTTCAGAGGGCCCTGTAGATGTGACTGAAATTCTTGCTGACTGAGCAGAAGTCCTTTGCATCAGCTTTAGGTAGAGGAGCAGCAGCTGAACATGAGTGATGAGATGGTTAATTTTTAGGTGCTAACTTGCCTAGGTAAGTGATACCCAGATAACTGGTAGAACATTATTTCTGGGTGTACCCGTGAAGATGGTTTCCTAAGAGATGGGCACTTGAATTGGTGGACCAAGTAGAAAAGATCCACTCTTCCCCAGCGTGGATGGCACCATGCAATCAATGGGGGATCTGCATAGAAGACAAAGGAAAGAAAAGGAGAGTTTTCCCTCTTTCTCCCTTTCTGTCACTCTGCATGTGTATGTGTCTGTCTGTCTTCCTCAATTGTTACAAACATCTTCTTTTGCCCTTAGACTTCAGCACAGTAGGTTCTCTGGCCTTTGCACCAATAGCTCCTTGGGTTTTGGGTCGTTGAATATGGAATGAGCCAAGCTACTGACTTCTCTAGTTCTCCAGCTTGCAGGCAGCTGTCTTGAGATTTCTCAGCCTCTATACTTGTTATGGTTTATACCTAGATGTCCCCCAAAGCCTCACATGGTCATAGGTGGGGTTTTCAGAGGTGGACGGATCTAGAGTATGTGATACTGGGATTCAGTGTGTGATACTGGGATTCTGTGTGTGACGCTGGGATGAAGGTGTGTAGTTACTAAATTAGTCCACTGGTTGGTTTGGTATAGTTCTGGGTGTGGATAATGGGAAACCTACCATGGGTATGATGGCCCCACCCAAAGGGTGGGGAGCCCGGAAGGGATAAATGGGACAGTCAGGCTGCTGCTTCTTTGCTACTTCATTGCTTGCTGCCTGGCTGCCGTCTGCCTGCCCTGGACTCTTTCTCCTCTGTGCAGCCCCTCTGCCATGCTACCCTGCCTTAGAGCCAGACAGCTATGAACTGAAACCTCTATGACCTGGGAGCTACAAGAAAACTTTCCTTCTTTAACTTTGGGTGTCAGGTACTTTGTCTCAGCAACAAGAAAAATAACCAAGACAATAATCACATGAACAAATTCCCCTAATAGTGCTCTTCTCTATAGGTATCTGCCTACCTACTACTTTTATCGATTCTGTCCCTCTGATGAACTCCAGTCAGTACAAGGGTAATGGAGGAAACCCCTCTCCTCCAGTTCTCTGTGTCACTCATGCATCCCCCTTTTCTTAGGAGAGTCTCGGGGTCATGTCTCATGTGGTGACAGCTGCACTTTGGATTAGACAAACACACTTCTTGAAATTTTATTTTTTTTCTTTATATCTGAGCTTTTTTTTATTAAAACAGTGAATACAACACAAAGTTCAGCATTTAAAATTGTATAGTTCAGTGAATTTTAGTATAATTACAGTTGTCCAATTATTGCCATTAATTCCACAACACTTTCATCCCCCAAAGCAAAGCTGTACCATTAGCAGTCACTCTCTGCACCCTAAATCCTCGCTGCTCAGCCCCTGGCCACTACTGGGCTACTTTCTGCCTCTGCGGATCGCCTATTTAGACTTCATAAAAATGGACTCTGTAGTTTGTGGCCTTTTTTCTTGTTGGTCTGATTTCATTTAGCATTACATTTCCAAAGCTCATTCATGTTATCATATGTGTAGTACTTCATTCTTTTTATGTTTGACTAATATTTTATTGTATGGATCCGCTACATTTCATTTATTCATTCATCACTTTATGAACTTTTGAGCTGGTTCTGTTTTTTGACTATTGTGAGTAATCCTTATCTGGACATTTGTGCACAAGCTATTGTATAAATATATATTTCCTATTCTCCTAGATGTGTCTCTAGAAGTACAATTTCTGTTTAACTCCAAGTTTAATTCACTGGATAACAGACAATTTCCCATAGGGAAATGCCAATACACATTTCCACCAGCACTGTTCGAGGCTTCCAATGTCTCCAAACACTTTCCAACTTTTATTTGTCCATCTTTTTTATTATATTCATCCTAGAAGATGTGAAGTAGCAACTTACTGTTGTTTTGATTTGCGTTTTCCTAGTGACAAATGACATAGAATATCTTTTCTGTTGCATATTGGCCATGTATATATATTCTTTGATATACACTCAAATCCTTTCTTCTTTCTTTCTTTCTTTCTTTCTTTCTTTCTTTCTTTCTTTCTTTTTCTTTCTTTCTTTCTTTCTTTCTTTCTTTCTTTCTTTTCTTTCTCTCTCTCTTTCTTTCTTTCTTTCTTTCTTTCTTCTTTCTTTCTTCTCTGATTACGTTTTCTTTTTGAAGACAGGGTCTTACTATGTAGTCCAGGTTGGCCTTGAACTCAAACTTGTGGTTATCCTCCTGCCTCATCCTCCCAAGTGCTGGGAAGCGTTCTTTATTTAGGATGACTACTAGCTCCTTTTTTGAAAATATTTTCTCTCATTTTATGGGTTTGTTTTCACTATCTTGATATTTCCTCTTGCAACATAAAAATTTAAATTTTGATGAAGTCTGCTTTTTTTTGTTCTTTCTTTTGTTGCCAATGCTTTTGGTGTCATGTCTAGGAAACCAGTTGCCAATGCAGTCACAAAAGTGTTTCTGTTTTCTTCTAGGAATTGCATAGTCTTAACACTTACACCTAAATCTCTGATTCATTTCAGATTAAATTTGTACGTGATGTGAGTATAGGTCATTGTTTTACAAGTGGTTATCTAGTTATCATTTATGGGGAACCATTCTTTCTCCACTAAACTGGCTTGAAACCTTTGTAAAAAACAATTACCATTATATATCTTTGTTTCTACTTCCTCAATATATGTTTTTCCTTACAGCAGTTTCCCATTGTCTAAACTAATACAAATGTGTCATATTTTGAAACTGGGAAGTCTCTGTCTTCTAACTTGGTTCTTCTTCAAGATTGTGCTGACTATTCTTGGTCCCTTGGTGTCCTAAATGAGTCTAAAAGTCAGTGTACGCAAAAAAGTAAAATGCAAGTGGGATCTACAGATTGCACTGACTCTGTAGATCAAGTCAGGGGGCGCTGCCATTGTCTTAGTTACTTTTCCCATTGCTGAGACAAAATACCCAGCATCCAGAGTTAGAGGCGGAAAGTCTGTTTGCCAATGGTTTGGAGAGGTTTCAGTGCGCAGTCGGCTGGCTCCAGGCAGGGCAGTGTGGCAGAGGGACACAGCAGAGTAGAAACAGTCCATGGCAGGTGGAAAGCAGGAGGCAGCATTGCAGGAAGTACTCAACTCACATGAGCAACAGTTGCTAGATTTCTCTGTAGGACGGGACACTTCTGTCTCCCCCGACCATTTCTTAAAATGGCAAGCTTTGCCTTCTAGAAGGGCAAATGAGTTGGCACCAAAAATAAATATTCAGGGTGGTAGGATGACTACGCTCCCAGAGCACCTAACGATCTTCCTCTTGGCCACCAGCTCTGGCGGAGCTGCCCTGAGGACCAAGCTTCCAGCACATGAACCCGTGGGGGGCACAGCCCACCCAGACCACAGCAGTGTGCAATGCTTAAGAGCGCTTACCTCCTCCGCACCTTGTCCTGCTCTTACGATGGGGGCACATTCCAGGTGTCCGGGTGACCGAATGGGCTTGAGTTTGTAGTAGAAATTAACTCATTTACTTAATTTTTTACAAATATATCTATTTAATTATTTGAGCAAGGTTTCGCTATGTAGTTCAAACTGGCCTTGAACTCACTATGTATGTAGCCCAGGCTGGCCTTGAACTTGTGGTGATCCTCCCGCCTCAGCCTCCCAAGTGATGGGATTACAAGCGTGCACCACCATGCCTGGCCTGAAATCAGCTCATTTTTAGTGACAGATTTCCCAGAATCAGCCGACCGAAACTTGCCAGCTGCGGTCACCTACACCAACACAGCTCCCTGGTCCTTCGCAGCACCCCTTCCCCCGCCGTCCCCTCCCCTACCTCATCCTTTGCCATGTCAAGGTGAGAGTGCCGTTTCCAGATTCATTCAAAGCTGCTCTGTCCTCCGGGCACTGGAGCAGCACCATTTCCATGCAGCCCAAGAGAATGGTCTCCACCACTCTAAACACAGCAAGCAGCTCTGCCCAGACCTGGAATCCCGAATCATCTTCCAAAACCCTGGACCTGCAGTCTCTTGAGAGTCTAACCAGACTCCAGCCAGACTCAGCACTGGAGGTGGGAAAGGCATCACTGCCTACTGGCCTTTCTCCTGCTTTTCACAGGCCTCACCCTCCCTCCCAGGTTGCCACACCGGAAGCCTGGGTAAACTCAAGGTCGCCCCACCCACGGCGGGCACCTGCTCTGGGTGAAATGTGAGTTCTGATGGCTGAAGAGCAGCAGTCTGAGCAAGCAGAGTGAAATAAAATGGCGCAGATAAGACACACACACACACACACGTACACACCCCACGTTTCCTCCAGGGTTCCAAAAAATCCAAGTCTACAAGGTCCCTTTTCAGGTAAAATGTACCTTTGGTTCCCAACCCCTGCTCCCTGGCACCGCGAATATTTGCTCACAGGCTGGGGATTCAGGAGGTGCCACTGGAGGCCAGGATGCAGGTGAAACCGGAGCAAGTGTTCCTTCCTACCCTGCTCACCTGCACAGGTACTTGAGGGGTGATGGAGCCTTTTTTGGTGCATGGTGTTGGTCCAGCTTGGGCTAGAACACCTGGGCACAGAGGGTGTGGCTGCCCTCTCCTCTCCTCTCCTCTCCTCTCCTCTC
>PVJX010038067.1:0-16548 GCA_004027295.1 Dolichotis patagonum
GACACTTTCATGACAAAGAACAACTGAAGAAATTCACGTCCACCAAGCCAACCCTAGAAAGAGTACTGAAAGACATACTAGACAGAGATAAAAATGACCACAATACCCAGAACAACAACAGACAGAAACTACCAGGTAGGACAAGCAATTAAATAAGGGGGAAGAGCAGAAAGCAAGCAATAGGAACATAATATGGCAAAGTCAAGCCAGTACATGTCAGTGATATCCAGAAATGTAAATGGTCTCAATTCAACTATCAAAAGTAATAGGTTGACAGAATGGATCAAGAAACAGGATCTCACAATATGCTAAATTCAAGAAACACATCTGACCCAAAAGGAAACTCATAGATTAAAAGTCAAAGGATGGAAAACAGGATTCCACACAACAGGAACCCAGAAAAAAGAAGGGGAAACTATTCTATTTGAAGACAATATGAACTTCAAACCTACAATTATTAAAAGACACATGGTCACTACATACTCATAAGTGGAAAACTTCAAGAGGAAGTACTAACAATTATAAATATATATGAACCAAACACAGGAACAACTAACTACATAAGACAGATATTAATGGACATGAAAAACCAAATACATAAGAATAAAATTATTACAGGGGACATTATTAGCCCATTGTCACAAAGAGATAAATCAACTAGAGAAAAAGTCAGCAAAGAAATAATAGATCTGAATCGTATCTGTGAGCAATTGGACTTAGTAGACGTTTACAGAGTGTTCCACCCAGCCACATCAGAATACACATTCTTCACAGTTGCACATGGCACATTCTCCAAAATAGACCATATATTATCCCATAAAACATTCTTAAGTAAATGCAAAGATATTGAAATTATCCTTTGCATAATATCTCACCAGAGTGCACTGAAATTGGAAATTAATGGCAAAAGAAATTGCAAGACCTGCATGCATACATGAAAATTAAACAACAACCTTTTGAACAACCAGTGGGCTACAGATGAAATTAAAGAAGAAATAATACAATACCTACAATTAAATGAACATGTGGAAGGAAGATACTGTAATCTGTGGGATGCAATGAAAGTGGTCTTAAGAGGGAAATATATAGCAATAAATTGTCATATCAAGAAAACAGAAGTAGTACAAATAAACAACCTAATGCTTCATCTCAAGTATCTAGAAAGAGTAAGTTAAATCCAAAGCTCATAGAAGAGAGGAAATTTTAAAGACTAGAGCAGAAATCAATGCAGTTGAAACTAAAAAATTACAAAGAATTAATGAATCCAAAAACTGGTTTTTGAGACAATAAACAAAATTGACAAACCTCTAGCTAACCTTATAAAGAAAAAGAAAGAGAAAACCTAAATTCATGCAATAAGGACTGAAATGGGGGAAATTGCTACAGGTCTCATGGAAATTCAAAAGATCATGAATACCTACTTTGAAAAATCTCTACTCATATAGGATGGAAAACAGAGGAAATGGACAGATTTCTAGAAACATATGAACCACCAAAGCTCAACCAAGAAGATATACCAATTTTTAATAACCCAGTATCAACTATTAAAATTGAAAACATAATTAAAAACTTAACAACAAATAAAAGCCCAGGTCCTGATGGAATCACAGCTGAATTCTACAAGAAATTTAGAGAAGATTTGATGCCAATACTCCTTAAACTCTTCAATGAAATTGAAAAGAAAGCAATCTTCCCTAAATCATTCCTGGAGGCGAGTATTACTTTCATACCAAAACCAGAGAAAGACTCAACCGAAAGGAGAGCTATAGACAAATCTCACCAATGAACATCGATGCAAAGATTCTCAATAAAATACTGGCAAATAGAATGCAGCAAATCATCAAGAAGATTATACATCATGACCCAGTGGGGTTCATTCCAGGAATGCAGGGATTTTTTAACATACGTAAATCAATAAATTTGATCCACCACATCAACAGAGCCAAAAACAAAAACCACATGGCCATCTCAGTAGATGCAGAAAAAGCTTTCAATAAAGTCCAACACATGTACATGATAAAAACTCTTCAGAAACTTGGAATACACGGTGTCTACCTCAAACTTATAAAGGCCATCTATGACAAACCAACAGCCAACATTATACTAAATGGACCAAAACTGAAAGCTTTCATTTTACAATCGGGAATAAGACAAGGATGTCCACTGTCACCACTCGTATTCAATTTATTTCTGGAAACACTAGCCAGGGCAATCAGACAAGAGAGAGAAATAAAATGAATAAAGATAAGAAAGGAAGAAGTTAAATTATCACTATTTGAAGATGACCTGATACTCTATATAGAAGACCCAAAAAACTCCATTAAAAGACTATTAAAGAGGTAATAAACAAATTCAGCAGCATAGCTGGCTATAAATTGAATGTTCAAAAATCAATAGCATTCCTGTACACAAACAAGAAACTTGCCTAGAGAGAAATTATGGAAATATGTCCCTTCACAATAACATCTAAAAAAATGAAATACTTAGGAATCAACCTAAGAATGCAAAAGATTTATATGCTGAAAATTATAGTATACTAAAAAAGGAGATTGAAGAGGATATTAGAAAATGGAAGGATATTCCTTGCTCTTGGCTAGAAAGAATAAACATTGTGAAAATGGCCATATTCCCAAAACTGTTATACAGATTTAATGCCACCCCTATTAAATACCTTTGACATTACTTCACAGATCTAGAGAAAATACTCCTAAAATTCATTTTGGAAACAGAAGAAACCTAAAATTGCAAAGAAAATTCTGGACAATAAATGCAAGGCAGTGGGCATCTCAATTCCTGACTTGAAACTGTATACCAAGCCACAGTGATAAAATCAGCATCAAAGACCTGAACATTAAAACAGAAACACAAGTCTACTGGAATACAAGTTAGACAGAAATCTTGGAGACATAGCAGTAGGGGTAGGCAGAGAATTCATGAACAAAATGTCAACTGCATGGGAAACACTTCAGAGAATCAACAATTGGGATCTCATATTTTTGAAAAGTCTCTGGACTTCAAAATAAATCACCAACAGAGTGAAAAGAAAACCCACAGAATGGGAAATAATTATAGATAGCAACCCCTCAGACAAAGGACATATCAAGAACATACAAAGAACTGAAAAACTTCAAGTCCCTCCCCAAATTCAAAGACCCTCTCCAAAAATGGGCATCTGAGATGAACACACAGTTCTCAGATGAAGATATACAAATGGAAAATAGATACATGAAGAAATGTTCATCATCTCTGGTCTTTCAAGAAATGCAAATTAAAACAACATTGAGATTTCATCTCACTCCAGAAAGAATAGCTGCCATCAAGAAATCAACTGATGACAAATGTTGGTGAGGCTGCAGGGAAAAAGGAACACTGCTCCACTGTTTGTAGGATGGTGGACTGGTGCAACCATTATGGAAATCAGTATGGAGAATTCTCAGAAGCCTAAGATTGGAAGCTCCATTTGACCCAGCTATTCCCCTCCTGGGTATTTTCCCAGGAAGACTGAAAAGGTCATACAGTGTTATATGTGCACCCATGTTCATAGCAGCACAATTTTTAATAGCTAAATTTTGGAAACAATCAAGATGCCTATCAACCACAGAGTGGATGAAAAAGATGTGGTATTTTTGTACAATGGACTATTACTCAGAAATGAAGAAGGATGATCTTGAGACCCTCATAGGTAAATGGAGACAACTTGAGACTATCCTCATTAGTGAAATAAATAAGAATCATATTTATAAATATTACCTGTGTCTCTAGTGTAAAAAGTAGTAATAAATCTAAGAGTAATAAAACCTAAAATTTGTAATTGCTACTGTAAAAAAGAGAGGAAAAGAAAATTGTCTAAAGGATATAACTGCATGTATGTTTAAGTGTGTAAGATAGATGACCATATTACTAAGATTTTGTTAGATCATTGAGCAGAACTGTTTGTTGTCTCACTGTTTGAATGTCTACTTGTATGCTTTAATTTTGTAACTTGAACAACTATTTCCAAGATGGCAGTATTTAATTTATCAAGTAGTAGTTTTGTTTTGTTTTTTTCCTTTGGAATTCTGTATTGTTGCTACCCTTTTTTCTGTTTTTTTGCTCTTTAAATAAAATTTTAAAAGTAAAAAAAATAAGTAAACATTTGCTTCATGAGATGATTTTAAATTACAAAATTAAATCTTTAAACTCTCATTGCAATGGTTAATAGAATTTTGAGGTTTAATTTTTTCCAATATTAAATATAGTAAAATATATATGTAAATACATATTCAATTATATATAGGTAAATATTTTAATTAAACTTATTTTGAAATACTTATAGATTCACATGTAGTTATTTTAAAAATCCACAGAAATTTCATGCAGTGGTTACTCATTTTTATTTGAGAAAAACATTTCTACGAGAGCTTCTGAAATATAGTCAAAATATGGCACATCTTTGTTACTTCAAAGGTATGTAAAACTATCTTATTGCTCTTGTTTAAAAAATAATCTCACCTTGCTGAGTCAACCAAGAAGACTTACTATATTACAATTGTAATGATCTGAAATTTTAGAGGATCTCATTGAACTAAAATCAAGAAGGCAGCAAGGTTACAACTTTTGACTGAATTGATAAGGAAGAAGCCATTTTATTGACTTTTCTACCTTCTGTAAGTTGCCTACTCTCCTGGTCCCTTCTCATCTTCAACACCAGAAATGTTTCATAGACTTTTATTCATATTTCAGTCATATGATACTAATTGTCCCAAATGTTTTTCCACATCATAAAAGATATTGGTGATTATAGGGAAATCACCCAAATGATACAAGCCAATATTTTTATTTTAAATTGATAACTACCATTAATTTTATCTGAAATTTTAATTAGCTCTTACCAAGCAATATATCAATCCATTCAAGAAATTAGGATATGAATAACTTTGGTGAGGATCAAGACAAGTTGGTATCATTTTACCTTCAAACTTCTCTATTGCCATACCCAATTTTATAATCTCTGTAAGCTCTTTCTCCCATTCTTAACTTTTGGAAAACATTAATATTACATTCATCTTTATAATTTTGTCAATGTAAGGATGTTATACAAGCAGAACAATAAAGTAGATGACCTTCAGTATTGTCTTTTTCATACAACATACTTTTCTGAAGGTTTATAAAGTTGTTTTGTGAATCAAAATGTGTTTCTTTTTATTCCTTGTTTATGATCTATAACAAAAGTGCATCAAGTTTTAAAGACCATCCAGCTCTCTCTCTCCCTTCTTGCCTCCCTCCTTCTCCTCTTCTTAGGAATTTAACCTAGAACCTTCATACTGAGCTACATATAGGGTACAATTTTTTTATGCTGAAACAGAATTTTGAAAGTTGTTATGCTGCCAAGGCTGGCCACAAATTTCTTATCTTCCTGCCTATTTCTTCTAGAGTGTTGTTTCTCTTTTTGATTGTTTCAAATAAAGCTTCTAGAAAGGTAAATACACATGTTTCTATGTGAACATAAGTTTTAACTTCTGTGGCATAATTTCTTAGAAGTGCAGTGACTATGATGTGTGGGAAATAGATCATCAACTGAAATAATTAAACTGATTTTTAGAGCTACAATCTCCACAGTAATGTTGCAGTTATCTAGTATCTTTGAATTCTTGCCAATATTTGGTATTCTCACCATTTTTACTTCAGCTATTTTGATAGGTATGATGTAACTTCTCATTGTCTTGTAATTTCCACTTCTCTAATGGTTCAAGATGTGAAATAATTTTTCATTTGTGGTTTTGTCACACATATATCTTCTTTGGTAAAATATCTGTTCTTATCATTGACTATTTTCAAACTAAATTTTGTTTCACTCTTGATATTTGAGTTTTTTGTACATGTTCTAGATCATAGTCTGTAGTCAGATGTGCTTTGAAAGTATTTTGTGGTAGTGTACACCTTTTCTTTTTTGATTTTTACTGTGTCTTTGGAAGAGAAGTTTTTCTTTGATTTTAATGAAGTCCAGTTTATCCATTTATTTTTCTTGTATGGATCATATTTTTGGTATGAGGTTTAAATTCTTTGCCTAATTATACGTTCTGAAGACTTTTTTCTATTTTTCTAAAAATATAGTTTTACACGTTACATTTAATTATGTGATTCATTGAGAGTTAATTTTTATAGAAGATATGAAATTTAAGTTAAATCCCATTCCCAAAGGATAAACAATTTTTCACTGCTATGAGTTGAAAAAGCTAATCTTTCTTCCATTGAAATACCATTGCAAGTTCTTAAACAATCACTTTGGTATATTCATGTGGTTTTCTTTCTGAATACTCTATTTTTTTCAATTGGCCTAAGTGTCTCTCCATGCATCTATCAATCACACACAGGCTTAATTGTTCAAATTATTCAATGTAGCATTGCTTGTAGCATTTGCTTTTCTTTCTTTTGAGACCTTGCAATATCAATAGCCATATCCCTTGTTTTATTCTTGATATCAGTGATTTGTGTCTTCTCTTATTTCTTCTGCATCAGTCTCCATGGAATTTTGTCAATTTTATTGATCTTTTCACAGAACCAGCTCTGTGTTCCATTGATTTTCTGCTCTGGTTTCTCAATTGTTTTTCTCTTCTAAATATCATTGATTTATCAGCACACACACAACAAAACACATAAAAACTAACACTATCCTTATTGTGCCTCTTTCTTTCTTGACTACCAATAGGGTATTTATTTCCTTTAATTTTCTAGATTCTAGACAAAAAAAATCATAGACAATTAACAATATTTAAAATAAAACACCAATAATGCCAGACTCTGTAGGTTGTAAGAAACCTAAAATTATGGATCTCCCTAGAATAACCTCTATCCAATGGCTGATGGCACAAATGTGTCACCATTTCCTAACTTATTGAAAACTCAGGACTTTCCTTACTCCTGAGATCTCTGTGAAATTAGAAAAGGTTATCACCAAGACTGTGCTGGTATTGACACTTTACTGTGTCCATCTTGCTGCTTGCTGCCTTTTTTTGTCCTTTTAAATTCTTGTGTACTGGGGCTGACTATAATCAGAATACTTTCATAAATTATCTTTCAAAGTCTTTTCTCAGAGAATTCAATATATCATTGAGTTTGACTATTTCTCAGTATAGTAGTCTAATTTTTATGTTTTAGTATTGATACAACTTGATATATATTTGTCATGTTGGTTTATGCTTTCAGCTTGGTCATTCTGTCTCTCTCTCTCTCTCTCTCTCTCTCTCTCTCTCTCTGTATGTGTGTGTGCTGTGTAGTTTGGGCTGGTCTTGCATTTACTGTGTAGCCCAGGTACACCTGGAACTTACAGCAATCCTTTTGCCTCAACCTCCAAAGTGCTGGGATTGCAAGCTTGTACCACCATGCCAAGGTTTTATTTTGTCTTATTTTGCTTTCTTTTGGATGAGGACCTCATCCAATAGTTTTTTTGGGTGTGGGGGCAGATAAGCAGGCTTCTTTTATTCTTTCCTTATAGGACAGCCTGATGTTTACATTTGTTATTTGCTCATTAATGATTCTAGATGTTTCATTTTATATATTTTAAAAAACCTAGTTATTGGAATTTCATTACTGTTCTATAAATTCTTAAAGAAAATAAAGAAACTCATTCTGGGGCCAGGGATTTAGCTCAGTGGCTAAGAGCCTGCCTGGCAAGCACGGGGTCATGGGTTCGATCCCCAGTACCAAAACAGAAAAAAAACCAAACAAATAAACAACAACAACAAAAAAACCTCATTCTGATCTGTATTTATCAAATATTACCCATAATTTAGTTTTCTCATTAATTTCAATGAGATAATCATTATCATACTACTGTATCAGCAGTATTTATTTTTACTCCCACATCTCTTTTCTTCTATTCAACATTCTCTTAGCTTCTCAGAATTTTGATCTTTCATTCTCAACCTTTTGGCTAAATGTATCTATTAGACACTCTCTTAGTGGCAACTAATTGATCATAAACTCTAATTTTAATTGTTTGGTAATGTCCACCTTCTATAAAACCAGCTTTGAGGGCATGTGATTTAATTGGACACTATCTTTTGCAACAATATAAGGACTTGTTTCTTTTTCTTTAATTTATTGTTTCTGTGAGAAATCACTTTGTTAACTTGTCTTACATTTTTAAAGATTTTACTTGTGCACTTATAATACCATCCTTTCACTAAGACATACACACATACTCTTCTTGTTGCAGTCATATTTTAGTGCTTCTCTGCTTTGAAACTGGTGAATTTGGAATTCAGCACATTTTTTGGGTATAAGCTATTAGTATGTTTGTGATACATAATAATTGCAGTTATTTTGTGGAATCAGCACAACATACATGATATGTTGATCATATTTAACCCATTCCCTTTGATCACCCTTGCCCTGCACATCCTAGGTTTACTCAGTGTGGATGAGCTAGAACTTGTGAGTGTCTGTTGCTTTGTGACTCACTAGTTTTCCAGTCACAACAACTGATTAGATACTAATTGCTTTTCATACCCATTGTGCTTCCCACAAACAATTAAGACAAGTATGGAGGTACCACTATAATTATATACTTGAGAACTTTTGACTTTAATGTTTGTATTATTACGTAAACAGTATATTATTTAATTATTGTATTGTGTTTAAGGACTGTATTATTTCTTATAAGTTATCCTTTTTATCTTTTTAAGTATTCAGTCTCCATCTTCTGCTGCTTATTTCTGGAATTTCCAATTAGTTAATAAAATGAGCCTGTTTTCTCTCTCTTCTGTACCTTTCCCTCACTTCCTAATATTGTTTTTTTTTTGTTTGTTTGTTTTCGTGCTGGGAAACAAACTCACAACCTCGCATTTGTCAAGCAGGCATTTATGCCGCTGAGCTAAACCTGCGGGCTGACTTCCAATATTGAAACAGTTTTCTAAGAACTTCATCTTTCTGTGATATATTCCATGTAATTCATTAAAATATATTTTCTGAATAGATATATCATCCTTCATGAAAGCAAATTTGTTTTAAAATTGCCCAAGTCATTTCAAATTTTGATTTCTGCAAACTTTTTACTTCACTGTTTCCCTGGAAATTATTTTTACATCTACTCAGTCATTTTTGTAGTCTCTTATATCATCATTTTGGTATTTCACAACCACTTTTGTATTTATTAATATTAGATACACATATTTAGTATATATGATTTACAACTAAAATATGCCCCCAAATTCTCACTGGTCAGAGGCAGGGCTTTATGAAGGTAATTAAATCATGAGGTTACCGTACTCATAAGTGATAGACCTATCGATGATTTCCTAGCTAAATGTGCTGTTGGAGGTAGTGCCTGAAAAGGTGGTCACTGGAGGTATGAACTAGAAGGTGGTATTCTTTCCTGGCTCCTCCCCTCTCTCTCTGCTCACTGGCTGATATGGATTGGGCAGATTTCCTCTGCTATACTCCTCCATCACAGCACTTCTGTCTTGGAACCAGAAAAGCAAGGACTGAACCCTCTGAAACTATGAGTCAAAAATAAACCTCTTTTAAATAGTGGTTAGATATTTCGTTCCAGTGATGAAAAAGTGATTAAGACACTATTTTTTCATGTGCCTGATAACATTAATATCTTAAATGTTTTAAGTTCATGCCCAATGTCTGCTGTTTTCACTGTTTTTCAAGGTTGGTATTTTTTTCTTTTTTTAAAATTGTGAACTCATATTACTTTGATGATGTAACTGTGAACTCATATTACTTTGATGTACCAGTTTTGATAGTGTGTCTGTTTTTAAAATTACTTATATTGATTTGATTTTTTTAGGTTATTGGTACAATCACCCTAAAGTAATTATATTTTTGTTTTCTTCCCACCCTTATAAATATTGAAAATTTCAGGTAGACATGTACTAAGAAATAGCTTGATTTTATGAGTAAGTGTAAACTTATTCTTTCCCATTATATACAGTGTTAAGACTGAAACAGATCAATATCCTATTTCTACCTTCTACAACTTTATAAAAGTGTTTCCTTTTAAGCACTTCACTAAAATCTTCTTTCTTCATCACCTTGTGTTTTGTCATTAGAACTGAAAATAAATGAAGGTACCAGGGTTCTTAGGTTCTTACATTTTGGAAACTACCTTAAGTGTTGACATTCAATGCAGGATACTTATTTTCCCTTCATTTGTGCTTCTGTGGTACCTTGTTTTATGTCAAAAGAAGATGAACTGAAAAGCTTATGAATGTATTCATTTTTGCTTTTCTGTTTCAGTTATGCTATGCTCAGAAAATAGAATATATATGGCAATTTGAGTATGTTTTTTTAAATTTTTAAATCCAGAGGAGCATATTTAGACAAATGTCAATACTCATTTCAAGTGAATGGTATCCAATATACAAATAAGATGACAAAACAATGTGTATGTTGTTCTCTGCCTAATTCTTTCTCTGGAACTCATGTTCTTTCGTGTTATAATATCAGTGACTATGAGAAGTGCTATAGCGAGGAAACAGTTTTTGTTTTAACCTTATTTGGAGAGTCCTTCTTTATACATTCCATAATATATTATAGAATATATATAGGATATAAATTTTGAAGTTATATGCTATAATTTACTCAGACAATAATATTTAGTTATTGGGAAAAGAAACTCCAAAGTTTCTAGCTCAATTCCAATTTAGCAGTCAAAATTGTGTTGTGGAAGTCAGAAATGATGAGTTATTTGACCCTAGAGAGGAAACTGACACTTTGAAAAATATTCAGAAAAGGAAATTCCATACATATTTTCTATTTGACAATTCCATACTTTTTTCTGATAAGGAAACAGTATCTGTGACTTGTACAAAGTAATAGAATGAAGTTTTGTTTTACAATTTAAAAATATTTTAGCTTCTGTCAATCACATACAAGTTTTAAATAGATTGACTTTTGTAATATAATAAAAATTCAAAGAAGAAATTTAACATTTATATCTGTTTCCTGATTTGGAATAGTATACTTTGCAAATATATGAATATACTTACAGGAAAGGAAAAGAAAATAATCATTTTAGTTCTGAAGTATTTTATAAATTAAAAATAAATTGTAACATTTGAAATCACTACCTCTCATATAATATGATATAATTATAAATGGTCCAAAGGTATTTTATCACTTTATTTTAATTTTTATAAGCATTAAACTGAGCTTCATTTATTTGCATAAAAATAACATTTTAATGATATAAAAATAGGAGGGAAACAAAATTTTAAGGTTAAAAGACATTAAAATATTCAAATACATATTAATGCTCCATATATATTATTTTCCATTTATCTCCCTGAGCTGTTACATTTTTGTATATCTACCTAATTAAATTTGTGATACATATAATTTTAAAATTACATTTTGCAAAAAAGACAAGCCAAAACAAAAATAGTTCCTTCTCAGAATGGTCCAGAAAAAAAAATTGTTAAAGGAATTGCAACTTTTTAATCTGACAATAGCTATTTTTCTCTGTTTTGAACTTTGATACATTTAATTAAAATTTTATAATGAAGTTAAAAACAATAGTGACCTTTTATCAGCTAATTTCAAAAAGCAGTTTGTCCTTGAATATTACTTTGTATTTTTATTTATTAATAAGATTTATGGTTAATCTGGTACCTTTGAATGCAAAAATCTATGAAGAAATATTTACCATTATAAAAAACAGGAACTTTAAAAAAAATTATTACCAACTACTTTGGAGCCCTGGAGAATGAAGAAGTCTTTTGTAGCGTTCTCTATAAAAATATCAGTAGCTTCTGGGGCTTCTCAAATACCTAATTTTAAAAATAGTCATTAATACTTGCAGATTTATTTAATGATTAAATGAGACTTAAAAATCAAGGAATAAAATCTAATTAAAAGACATACTCACGTATAGCCAATATAAAACAGTAATACTATTTCAAACTTGTCAGAAGCAAATGGAGATAGTATACATACTTACACCCTTATGAGAAGATCTATGGTTAGAGATAGTATTCTCTTTATGGAAACTGGGTATTATGGGACTATGTAGGTGATTTCATGGTCATTGAGAAGTTGAGGGTCATTTTTGGTCTAATTTTCACACTTTAAACTCATGAGAGAAAATACAAGGGAGGAACAGACATGCTGCATTTATTGTATGTAGGTAAGGGTAGAATGTGACTTAACCAGCTGACTACTGATATATGTCTTAAGGAAATCATGGCCCTCTGCTTTTCATCCACCATGCTATTCTCAAAACCATGCAGTTACTAGTTGGGGCTTCATGGCTATTCTTTCTGGAGGTAAACAATTTTTAAAATCTGTGCATAGAAGACTCAAAAACAAGATTCATATTTGACAGAAACTATTATTAAAGAAAAAAATCATACTTTTTAATGTTTTATTTTTACTCTTGTATAGGAAACATTTCCCCAGAAATTAAATAATTTGAACTTCCCCTATTATCTGTATAAATTTTCCTTACATTTAAATGACTTATTTGCTATTTCTGTTCTATGATAAACTGTAAGTTCCTTAGGAAAAAAAAATGATTATGTCTTATTCATTATGTTCTTATCTCTTCTACAGTACTTGATTAGAAAATGTACTTAAAATTGATTTACTTAAACTACTGATAGAAAAATAATTTGCAAGGCTGTTTTCTGTACATAGAAGAACAAAGAGAAACACATCCTTGATCTCTGGAATGCTTAACACATAGTGTTTTTTCTCCTTTTTCACTAATATATGGTTTGGGTTTCTGTTACTGCATTTGTCACATACAATCTTCTTTTTAAACATGCATTTCTGTTGTCATATTCTATTCATAAACAATGGAACACTTTTTCATTTAGAAGAGCATCTAATTGTCTCAAGGCATTCTTCAGAACTAACTTCCTGCATCTCTCTCCCTGTGAAGGTTTGGTTAGTGCTATCTCCTTTCTTCCAAATTACAATTTCTCAAGCCTCAGGAAAGAAGAGGAATCACATTCAGTTAACAATTTATTTTTTGTACATTCATCTATATATTGCATTGAAATGATTTGTTTATATGACTATATCTACATTAAACAGTAAACTTATTTCTAAGAATATTTACACTTCAATGTATGTATTAAGCACCTGACAATAGCAAAAGTGGTTAGAAGGAGTTTGTGAAAGAAGTGATACTCACCATAAGCAATAGTTTGGAGTGGGGAGAAGTCAAACATTTCATGAAGGCTAAAGAAGTTAGTGTTTGAGGTATTTAAAAGAGTAATAAGAAGTGGTGAAATCATAGAAAGCTATTGTAATGGGACAGAAAGCATGAAAAGGAAAGTGTGTTCTTGGACATATATGGAAAATTCAGTTTTTAGGGTGAGAGCAATATAGATTTATTTGCTTGTGTATGTAGTCCTTTTTTTGCTTTTTTATTTAAAGAATAAAACCAAACAAAATAAAATGGAACAAAGCCAATCAAAACAAAACAATGAAAGTAATATAGGACTTCAAAACAAGATAGTAGGAAATCAATGATGGCTACCGTCATGTTTCTTGTTATCTTTAAAATAGCTACCCATACAATCAGACATAATAAAATCAAATAAAACAGATTAAAAACAATCAAAACAGTAACAGCTATATAAGTCTTCAAAACAAGTTAACAGGAAATCAACAATGGCTATCATAATATATGTTGCTATCTTCAAAATAGCTGCCCATACTCTCTGACATAATAAAAATAAACAACAATACAGAATAAAATCAACCAAAACAAAACAATTAAAATGATACAGGAATTCAAAATAAGATAACAGGAAATTAACAATGGCTGTCATAAGGCCTCTTGCTATCTTCAAAGTAGTTGTCCAGACCATTGGACATAGGCATGTAAAATTAATGATGGAAAATAGGCCCTGTTGATTTCAAGGACCCAGACCATCTAGGGTCTGAGGGTACCCATTACCAAGAGGGATTGTATGTAGTAGGCACTGGGAACTAAATGGTACTCTCAACTTTGGGTCCCTAATTTTGCATCTATCACCAAGCCTCTCTATGAGACCTTAAAGAAGGGAATACCCACTCACTGGAATGAAATCCTGAATGATGGGTAGTCTTTGAGGACTAAAAAAAAACTGATAAGTGGCCTTGTCCTAACACTGCCTGGCATCACAAAATCTTTCCATTTATTTGTTCATGAGAAAGTAGGTATTGCTCAGAGTGTCCTCATACAAATTTTGGGACCTTAGAAAACATCTGTGGCATACCTGTCAAAAAGGCTGGACCAGTGTCAGTGGGATGGCCCTTCTGCCTACATTCCACTGCTGCCACAGTGATGTTAGTAACGGAGGCAGACAAATTGACTCTGGGACAGAATTTGAACATGTTTGTACCACATGCAGTAGAGACTTTGCTAAGAGGCCCTGGTGATGTTGGTCTAGGGAACCAGATTAATCCAGTATCTGGGGGCCTTATTAGAGAATCCTAGGCTCACCAATAGGATCATTCAAGCAATTAACCCTGCCTCTCTTTTGGACTCCTTCTTGGAGCCATCTGAGCATGGCTGCACTGAAGTCATTGAGATGATGTATTTGGCTCAGCCAGATATACAAGATACCCATCTCCAGGCCCTGATTTGGCTTTATGTTCAGCAGCATGGTAACCAATGGGGTCCAAAGGGTGGGGGTAGCAGTTGCCATCTTTAATGAAATGGCTTAGTCAGTGGCATTACCTTTCTGGACCTCAGAATAATGGGTTGAGCTAATAGCACTCACTTGGGCTCTGGAGAAAGGGCAACACAAAAAGTTGAACATTTATACTGATTTTCATTACACATTTGATACTGTACATGTACACAGTGCCATCTACCAGGAGAGAGGCCTCTTGACAGTGGGAGTAAAAACATTAAAAACTTCCAAGAGATTTTGAACCTGTTACAAGCTGTCTGTTTTCAATCTCAGGTGGTGATAATACACTATCCAGGACATCAGAACGATAAATCAGTGGCGGCCCAGGGAAACCAGGCAGCTGACACAGCTGCCAAGCAAGCTGAATAGGTCAACAGCTTCATTCAGCTTATGGTTTAGATGTCCTCTTACTTAAACCACCCCACTATTCAGAAGAGGAACTTAACTAGGCAAAGACAGAGGGGACCACTGAGGAGAATGGATGGCAGGTTTTGACAGTATGGAAGGCTTTTTTCCCTGAGATTCTGGTACTTTCTGTAAATATAAGCCCTATACTGCCTCCCCAACCTGGGAGGGATGGCCATATCAAATTTGCTCATTCATTATTTCTTTGTACCAAGAATTTTCACTTTGTGTATCTTCATAGCTGCTCATTGTGAAGCCCGTGCCCATAACAACCCAGTTTTGCAACCTCAGCAGTAGCTGGGTCTCCTAATGCAAGGGATTTTGCCATTTGAGAATGTTGACATTGATTTTACTGAACTAAAACCCATTAGTGGAAACAAATGGTACCTGCCATTCTTGATTTGCACCTACTAGGATTGGGTGGAGGCACTTCCCACTAGGATTCAAACATCGCAGGAAGTGGTTAGAGCCCTGATGTACTTGATTATACCCTGGTATTGGTTTCCCACAATGTTAGGTTCAGATAATAGGTCCAACTTTGTGGATTGAGTGACTCAAGTTCTGTCAAGGGTCCTAAGGCTTGTCTGGAAACTGCATATGATTTATCAACTTCAGAGTTTGGGTCCCATGGAGAGACCAAACTTGACTCTAAAGAACACCTTGGCAAAACTTTGCCAAGAAATAGAAGCTAATTGGATTGCAATACTTTCTGTTGCACAGTGTACCCCATACCAGGATGGGCTCACTTCCCTAGAGATAATGTTTGGGAGGCCTCCTCCACTCATGCCAGTGGTTGAAGGATTACAGGAGACATGAATCTTGGATTTGTATCAACAAATGAAAGCATTGAATCAAATATTAAAAGACATAGTTCAACAAACTGTGTTGCTGCAACATCCTCTTTCTATATGTTCTCCTGTCCATGGGTTCAAACCTAGTGACAAGGGCTTAGTTAAATTTTGGAAAGAAGAATCCCTCAAACCACAGTGGGAGGACCCTCTGATGCCACATAATCACATCCACCACTTTAAAACTTCCAGGTTCCACACCATGGGTCCATCCCTCTAGGGTTAAGAAGTGGACACCTGGGGAACAGATGATTATAGACTCACCATTGCCACCCTTGTAATTAATGATGATCTTGTCATCACTTGAACCTTGTCTACCATGACACTCTCAGAGACTATTGCACAAGAATGAGGGGATGGATCTCAACAAAAACTGCAAGGCCTGATCTGATGAGACAGCTCCATCAAAGATGATGTCGATGAGACAACACGCCCAAAGCCTGCTTTCATCTCCCTGGAAGCTGATGAGTCAACACATAGCTAAAAATTGAGTGGATACTGTACACTCCAACATCAGTAGGCTCACTGTACTGCTATTTTATGGAAATGCTGGTCAAACTTCCTCCCATTAGTGTAAGTGTTTGCTGTTATAATCTGGACTGTGTCCCCAGAAAACTGAGAAATTCTGGAGAGGGTCGTTTTTGTTCATTTCTACCTAGTTGTTTTTATTGAATTAA
>PVJX010038068.1:0-16556 GCA_004027295.1 Dolichotis patagonum
TCTGAGTTTTTCTGTCACTTTACCTCCTAAATCTAGTTAGCTATCAAGTCTCCAATTCTACCTGCTAAACAGCGGTAAAGTATCTCACCTTGTTCCATTGCCCAAACCTTACTCTTAGCTCCAGTCCTTATCATTTTCCTTGTATCACTTAACCAGCCCTTCAGCTAGTATCTGTTTCTTTAGTCTGGCTTCCTTCCAACACTTCTCCAAGCTGAAGCTGTCTATCATCAAAGATCATCTTCCCAAGTTATAAATCTGATTATGTCCTTCCTTGTTTAAAAATCTTCAGTGACTTCCTATTTTCACAAGATAAAATTAAAACGATTTAACATGATGTACAAGGCCATATATAGTCTCCTCAGGACTACCTTTCTCTTTTCAGTTTTAAGCAACTTCTTCCTGAAACTTTTAAATGGCTACCATGATGTTCTGCAGTTTTGTGAGAACAGAGCACATGCAACACATTTGCTTTTATTATGCCTGAAATTCTGTCACTCAACTTCATCGCCCTGCTGCCATTTACTTTTGCAACATGTCTGCTCCAAAAGCTTTGTCTAACCTTCCTGTTTCATCACCTCTGATCTCCCTCCAGGTTGCTACATATCCCCATGGGAGGCAAAGATTTCCTTGACATAGGCTTCTGGCTATGTTTGCTTATCTGTTTTCTCCATTCAATGGAGGCAGGTAAAAGAACCATCTTTGTGCCTTCACAGACAGTAGGTGTTCAAAAGTAAATAACGAATGAGAATCAGTATTATAAAAAAGGTTACACATGTTCTTCTATTTGCTATGTTTCAATGATAAAAATATCACTTTATTTTGTCTACCTAATAACATGTTTTTACTACCTTAATTAGTGACTATATGAATTATTAGACAGATTTAAATAACTACTTGAATAAAAATCAATTGTCATTAGTTTATGAAATAATACAACATGATAAGAAATATATTTGTTCAATGCCTCTTGTTCCCAGTGTACAGTTCCTAAATTTCCTGAAATCTTTGGAGTTATGAGTATCTTTTTGCATGTTAATGAATGACTGGTGGCTGCAGAGTCATGGATAGCTTCAATATGAGAGCTGTTCACCAGAAAGACCAAAACACAATTAAAGCATCACAACTTTCTGCCCCACTTGCCAAACTCTAAGCAGGGGAAAGAGGGCTGGGAAATGAGTTACTCATCAAAGGCCAATAATTTAAATTAAACTCAATCCATCTGAAGACTGGGAAGCTACATAAAAGTTCCTAAACGGTGGGGTTCCAAGAACGTTAGGGGTTAGTGAATATG
The DNA here is from genome assembly GCA_004027295.1 of Dolichotis patagonum. Taxonomy (NCBI): domain Eukaryota; kingdom Metazoa; phylum Chordata; class Mammalia; order Rodentia; family Caviidae; genus Dolichotis; species Dolichotis patagonum. The sequence continues at coordinate 1,292 of PVJX010038068.1, forward strand.
ACTGCCGCGTTGCTGAGAGAGTGGTGCACCCAGAATGGACATGGATACTGCTTCCCCCAAGACTTGCCCTACTCAGTACTTCCATTTGGCTGATCTAAGTTTAATGTTCAAATGGTAGTAAGTAAAGTATTTGTTTCCCTGAGTTCTGTGAGTCTTTCTATTAAATTACTAAATTGAGGAGAGGTCACAGAAAATCATCCTATCTTCAAAGCCAGAGAATCATAATCTGTGAGGGCTTTGTTGTGTGACTTAGGTCTTATCCTATGCTGTGTGTGTTAACTCCAGGTAGTTACTATCAGTTAGCATCAGTGAATTAAATTGCATACATCTAGTTAGTATCTAGAGAGTTAAAGAATTTTATTTGTGGAGAAAAAACTCACATATTTGCAGTATATAATAACATTCATAATGAGGAGTTGGTGCATTTACATTACATATCTTGATTATTTTGAGTTATGAATAAAAACAGTTCAGTATAATTATGTGCAAATTAAAACTATTGTTCTCATGTAGTAAATCAACTACAATAGGCTGACAAATCAGAGTATCTTTTCTCATTTCAAGTGAAATTATTCTTTCCTTCCTTAATAGCATTTTCAAAGGATTCATTCTTCAGTTAATATTCAAAGAAAAGTCTTTGGGATGTTTAAAAAAATGTCTAAACTAGCATTTATTAACACATTTTAACACCTGGTTTTAATGAATAAGGTAATTTTGGGAAGTTTCTATTGCTCTCTGCAATATGGCACAGGTATTTATTTCCTTGGTTTCTAGAGTTAACTTTGTATGGATTTAAATTTTAGTATTGTATCACTTTCTTTCTGTGACTGAGGGGAATTTGAGGAAACACACTTAATGGTATTAAGCCTTAGGTTTTTCAGTTTTAAAATAAGGTCAACCTTATTTTATCTCTGCTTCATAGATTTCAAGATTGATATATGATAAAATAAAGCATGAACAGATTTAAATGGATTGCCAGACATAGTAAGGCCATATTAATCATTTTATTTGTGTTATTTTACCACTTTACTTAACTTTAACATTATATTTTAAAATTGCCAGTCCTTCAGAATTTATCCCATTGAAATCTACTTTATTCATAACTCACATGTGGCTGGCATATCATACAGCATTATCAGCCATGCCTTGAGAGGCATGCAAGTATTTTAGAGCATCTGGCTCTTCAGAACCAGCTGGCTTGCCTCATAAACTCTACCTCCCGTTGTCCAAATTTCCAAAGTCAGCATGACACAGTTAGGGAATTCAAGGAGAAGATAGCATTGGCAGTGAATAAGCAATAGTTCATGATTCTGTAGGGTCACAAGTCATTGTCTTTCTTAAGATGGTAAGTTCTTGATTTAATGTTAGCTATTTTTCCCCTAAATTACTCTAACAAGACTTCCAGAAATGAGTTCTGTGCTTAATGCTAATATAAGAGCATACTAATGCCTACACATAGAATGAGTTGACTTATTTTGAGAATAAGGACATGCAAATAGCCTGGCTAAAGGCCAAAACTGGATAATGAGAACTGCCAGCAAGACGCATTGCAGCTATGATCATGTATGATCATATATAGGCATTATCTTTGGTTTCAGTATCAAAGCCAAATATAAGTACTTAACAATACTACACAAGGAGTATATGCGTTGTTATTTCATAAAGCTTGGTACCACTTTTATGGTTAACATCATATTTTTCATTTATTTAATTATATCTGTAACTGTTTCATTCACTCTTTCTGAGTATGAACTCCATTACAGTTATGTCCAATGCTGTTATGTAATCAAAAACAAAGAATTTGCTGAAGGAAAACAAATTCAATCAATTGGCAATCACTTACTAATACAGTGTCTCCCTCAAACTCATCTTTAAAATAAAATATCAAATTCTGATATATCTATTGGTTATTGTATGCTGAAAAAATAAATCTGAAAATCACTTACACAATAATACTAGGTGAAACCATTTCAATAGTAAAAAAAGGAATGTGATGATTTATATTAATATTTAGATAGAAGTGAAAGTTAAAATGTAATGATTGGTGATAATTATCACTAATATTCCATATATTATAAGAACAGGGAAAAAGTCATCTCTAGAATGAATTTGTAAGTCATAGTTAAGTATTTAAGCATTCAGTATACAAGAGGACATAAGGTCAAGTCAGATCTTGACCTTTTTTATTAGAATGAAATAAAAATGAAATAAATAGTCAAGAGAAAGACTCATTAATACGTAACTCACTGCAGGTAAAAGAGTACGTGTGAAAAACCAGATGGGTCAAATATTTGACTTTTTTTTTCCCCCTTTGGTACCACTGATTAACTTAGTGTCTCTGGAGAACAAATGGAAGAAGAGTAAAATGTGTGAAAGAATCTAATGAGGTTTATTAAATCCCTAATCAAGTTTATAATATAAATTAGATTAGAAAAGTCTATGCTCAATGGAGGATTCAATTAGGTGAGATCAATTATAACAACTGTGTATTTTCAACAAGTTAAAAGAAAGAGCCAAAAGCCAAAAATATTACATCTAAAATTAATTTTTATTTCATGAAGACTGTTTTTATGACTCTATCTAAGTTCCTTATAGACATTATCCATACAGAGATGTGGGGCTAAATTACAAGTAATTCGTTCAGCTCAAGAGAGTTCAATAAGGGAGCTGGTCAATTGTTTTGCTTGGTTAACCACCTTTTTATGCTTTAGTGAAAGAAATTCACAGGAATTACATAATGTTGATAAGCAGAAAATTGTGTGTTGCTTTATTTCTTATTCTCCATATAAATGACATTCTGCAAAAGTAGATGGAGGCTTCAGCTATCGTAGAATAACCAATGTCAATCACATTGGAATAATTTTTTAATTGATCCTCTGTCCCAGTGAGGCTTTAGTGTGTTATGCATTATTTACAGATTATTTTTTTTAGAAAATATTCCATATACCTTCTGAGACTCCCTCAAGAGAGACAGAAGAATGGAGGGGAGGACAGAGAGAGAGAGGGAAAAGAAAAAGAGAAAAAAAGGAAAAAATAGGAGAGGAAGGAAAAGAAGTGGAATGACAAAGGCCAAGAAAAATATCAAAGTTAATTTTTTAAAATGTATTTTCAGGGCTAGGAATATAGCTCAGCAGTACAGCACCTGCCCAGCAAGCATGAGGTTATCTGTTCAATCCATGGTACTGAAAAAATTCATTAATTAATTAAAAATTAAAAATAAAACATATCTTTGTTTAATACTTTCTTACAGATGAAAATTTACAGTAGTTCTAGATTAGTTGAAGAATAAGAAATTGATAGAAAATTAGACCACTTAAAAAATATGCACTAATTTAAAAAATGTAGAAGGGATTTACTATTCAAAGAGCTTTCAGCAGACAGTAAGGTTATGAATAAAATTTTGGTAAGGGAAGTCTGGGTGAAAATTGAGTACTCAGTCATATGAGAACATCACAGCAAGTCCCAAGACATCTAGATGTGAACCAGGCCAGAAATATGAAAAAGAATCTTAGTTACAGTCTGATGTTGCTATGAACACAAGATTTCATGGAATCAGTATTATGAGGTTAACCTATTCCTGCATAAATAGAATATCAACCGCAATGCAGGGATGAATTATAATTAAAGTTAGAATTTCATTAGCTCAGTGGCATAAGCACCTGCCCAGCAAGCACAGGGTTATGAGTTCCATCTCCAGTACAAAAAAAAAAAAAAAAGGAAATTTTATTTTAAAGTCTACTGTATAACCTTCCAGAAAGTAATTACCTGCAATTTGTGTTGAGAATTTATAATGGCAAACTATGTGCTAAGTGTCCAGTGAAGGATATTGCAGATAAGAAAACCATTATAAGTATTATATAATAATGCTATTTATGCTTTTATTTTCATTATTGTCAAGATTATATCCTATGCTGATTTGCCCACCCTCTTGGTAAGCGCCGTCCTCTGGGGTGAGCCAGGAGGAGAACCAGAGAGCGCCCCCCGAGATCCGGCCACGGCCAAGGCCAGGGTGGAATCCAGGAGGCTGCACAAAGAAGCAATTCGCCTGCCCTCTTGGTAAGTGCCTTCCTCTGGCTTGAGCCAGGAGGAGAACTAGTAGTGCCTCATGAGCCTACTGGTGCGTGGGCTTGGAATTAAACATCCCAACTCCCTCACCCCACCCCACCCCCGTTAGCAAATGGGGGCAGAGGTCTGAGCATCTCTTGGCAGGATGACTGCATGTAATATAGCAAATATGGGGGTCTCCTCTATTTTCTCTTTGAAAGCAAGTGTTGTTTTCAGTTTTGTTTCATTATGATTAATTGCCTTACTCTATTCAATATTCTGTTTCAATTGATTTTAAAATGTTCTGTTTTGGTTTGATTTTGCTATTCCTAATTGATTAGACAACTATTGTGAAGATAGTGAGACATACTATGGTACCTATTACTGTTTTCCCGCCAACCGACTGTTTAAGTTCTGTATGAAGTTCACTGCACTGTCTCAATTGGCTTTTTTCTGTCTTGTTCTGTTGTATTTCTACTACCTTCAATATATAAATATATCCTATGCTGCTTTCTCTTCCCTAATGCCAAAGCAGGATCAAATTTGTACGGTAAAGCTAAGTCTCCAAGTACAGATTTAAGTGAGCCATGCTTTGAAGGAGAAGGATGAGAAGCAAGCTGTTTTGCATGTGTGCATTAATACTTAGCACTAATTTGAACAGTCAACTGAGAAAATTTTCAAAATTTTGATGTTATACCAAGTGTTTGTTTCCATCTGCTTTTAAGAAGGTCATTAAATATGCTTGGAGGGATGAAAGGTACAGATTTTCTAACTGCCACACTTCCCAAGGAGGGGGTAAGTAGGGAAAAAAAGGGACTAAACTAAATCATTTGTTTAAAACTGTCAAGTTAATGGTATTTTATGATACAAAATCTCAGTATTTCTTTTCCTGTTTAAAAAGATTAAATACTCTACATTGCATATATTCCCAAAAGAAAAGAAGACTTGATCTCACATCATGAAAGATGACACAGTCAAGTTTGTAATTATTAAATCATTTTGATTTCTTGCCCATTTTGACAATTTTCAAAAAATTTATGGTTAATGAAAAATTTACATCCTTAAATTAGAACCAAAGGAGTGAAAAAATAAGATTTAAAAAAAAATTTCTCCTTTCATTTTTTAACCAGCAAATTAAAGTTTTGACTAAGAAATATGCCTACAGATCTCTATACAAGAAAGCAATAGAAACAAATCACCAAGAAAATTATCAAACGTAATTAAAATATTCTGTAAGTAATCCCCATGACACTAAAGGAAATAATGCTCCAAGACCAGATTTACAACAAATACATCAATTGGATTGTAGCATCATGTATGCACAAAAAGTTCAAAACGTTTTAATAATCTTTAACATCGAAATGGGCAAAGGCTTCAAAATTGGACAGTGAAAACAAATAGAAAACATGCAAATGAAATAAAAAAGGGTTTGGTTAAAAGTAAATAAACAAGTTACCATTTTCAACAAGTTTTTCTTTTTTTCTTTACTTATGGTTTGAAAAGGTTGAAAATTTTAGAATAAATATATGAAGAGACATACACATCTGTAAACCACAGGGTGGTATTTGTAAATACTTTGAAATTATGCCCCCCAAATCCGGGAAGCTCTGTGGGAGCTCCAGGCAGAGCTTCATTATTCACCATGTAACCAAGGATTGATCAAACCACTTCTCTCTATTGTTGTTTACAAAATTTTCAAACTCTTTTATGCCTAAATCTGTAATTAAATTCCGTCAAAACACACCTAGTACAAGATAAATATTTTTCGATGATTTTTTCAATATTACAATTTCTGTGAGATATTCTACTCTTCCATGGACATAGACTATATTAAAAGATATTCACACATGAAAGTAACTAACAAATTTTCTGTGCTTCAAAATACAGTAAGGCTAAGAGCTTGAAATCTCGCAACATAGAGAAATATTTGAGGAAACTGAAATTCTAATTACTCTGCTTGGATCATCATATATTTTATGGATATGTCAAATTATCATACTGCACTTCATAAATATGTACAGAGATTTTGTGCCAATTAAAATGTCAAAAATATATACAATCAATATTTATTTCTATCATATAAAATGAATGATGTGTGTGCTCAAAAATAATCATTGATACATCAAACGGCTAGTAGAACTCAAGTAAGTTAAACTTTAGCAGAAGGAGACCTAGTTTTCTTTAAAAAGTACACACAGATTGGTGTGCTTGTGTATTGGGACTACTTACTACTCGTTTTACAGTCCCAGAAGTTGCTGCTTCTCCATGGTTGGTTGTGCAATGAATATTCATGGAAAAGCCACTGAGGAGTGCTCTGCCTTGGAACCCCAAAGTTCTATGGGTGACGGTCTTAGTCCCGACCTTGATGCTTTTGGGAGTTAGTAGAATGTTTAAGTGGCAGGCTAAGAAGAAAAATTGCAGTCATTGAAGATCTGCCTTTGAAGGGGACATTGAAACCTTTCTTTCTTTCTCTTTTGCCATAGACAAAAAACAATCAACCTACACACCATGGCTTAAAACTTCCAAAGCCAGGTGGCAAAATAAATATTTCTTCTTCTTTTTCAGGTGTTTGGCTTGCTTTACTAAGGGAAATCTTATTAAGACAGAAGAATAACTGATCTTTATTTGCCAGTAAAATGTATCTTATGTGATTGTTTTAAATTTCTAGAGAAAATAAAATTATAAAGAAATTTATTGATGATACATTGTGCAAATTACACTTCAGTAAAACTATTTTAAAATTGAATTCAACTTATATTACATTTATTAACATATTTAACTCTGTGACTCTATTTGTCACTTTCTTGTCACTGGGAAGAAATACTATGCATGCACAGAGATATCACTTAAAATCAGACAGCCCAAGTGCCCATCAACAACTCAATGGATAAAGATGTGGATTTTTATGCGACGGTGTACTACTCAAACATAAAGAAGGATAGACTTGAGACATTTTTAGGTAAATGGATGCACCTTGAAACCATAATCACAAGTGAAATAAATTGAATACACATGTGTAAATATCACAGGGTATTTCTGGTGTGAGAAACTGAAAGTATAAATAAGGACCAAACTGTATACCAGATATTGTAAAATAGGAAAAAAATGCTCAACAGGAGAAGGAAACTAGCTAGGGTGGGGAAGATTAAGGGGAAAATTGAGAAAATGAAAAAAATGGAAACAAAGTTTTTATAAATACAGAGGAGTTCAGGGGTTGAAGAGAGATTAGAGGAATGGGAAAGAAAAATAAGATATATCATGTACAGGTACAAATTCCCTATGATGAATGTGATCATTAAATATCTAAAATGTACCAATAAATTTAATTAGTTAAAAGTATTTAAGATTTATTTGTATGTGAGAAGTAGGAAAAATTAGTTTGAGACAGAGAACTTTTATACATTATAATTAATGGGGTTTACCAATAATTCTAAAATGAAATCATGAAAATACTAAGGATAGGTTAACTGGACCTCAAAAATATAAGCATATATCAATTGCTTAGTGAAAATTACTAATTTGGTAATTGCCAGAATGTGACAGAGCAATGTCCCCCTCATTCATTCAGATTAGGAAGTAATATGTCCATAGCTGAAGTGTTCCTGTACAGGTTTCAACTCCTATTAAAGTTCCTGCATAACTCTCCTATTTTATTTTGTTCAAGGAGTTAAGGGCAATGGTTTGGAAGACTATTTGTTCTTCTATTTTTTCAGAGAAAATATGAGGCAACCTTTTATCCTTAGACATAAAGTGCAACTGACAGAGATCTAAGGGATAGCATCAAACTCAGACTTTCTTATGAATGATAAAAGGATTTTCTTTTTTTTTAAAGTTTAAAAAATGAAATTTCATTGTTATGCATGTCACTAATTAAGTAAATTTTAAAAATAAGATAGTAAACAGATGGTAAAATTTAATATCAAAAGAATGAAAAAAATAAAGTGTCTAAGAATCTATTAGTGGTTACAAAATCCACAGGAAATAACCCTATTATAACTTTAGAGTGCCACGTGTTGGTGAGAAGTTTGCTTTCACATTAAAATTGCTACATCCCCTCTCATCTTATTAAAGTTTGTGCACTTGAAAAGAAATCACTGATAAAGTGAAAAGAAAACCTACAGAATGGGAAAAAAAAGTGAGCCACCAGTCCTTCAGACAAAAGATTTATGTCTAGAACATGCAAAGAATTGAAAAACATAAAGCTCCCCAAAATTCAAAGACCCTCTCCAAAAATGGGCATCTGAGACGAACACACATTTCTCAGATGAAGATATGCAAATGGCAAATAAATACATTAAGAAATGTTCACCATCACTGGTCATTCAAGAAATGCAAATTAAAACAACATTGAGATTTCACCTCACTCCAGAAAGAATGGCTGCCATCAAGAAATCAAGTAACTGATAACAAATGTTGGCGAGGCTGCAGAGGGGCAGAGGGGAAGGAACACTGCTCCACTGTTGGTGGAAATGCAGACTGGTGCAGCCTCTGTGGAAATGAGTATGGAGATTTCTCAGAACACTAGAATTGGAAGTTCCATTCAATCCAGCTATTCCCCTCCTGGATACTTTCCCAGAAAGTGCACCATGTTTATAGCAGCACAATTTGTAATAGCTAAATCCTGGAAACAACCAAAATGCCCAACAACCTCAGAATGGTATTTTTATACAATGAAATATTACTCAGCTATAAAAAAGGATGATCTTGAGGTTTTTATAGGTAAATGGAGGCAACCTGAGCTATCCTCATAAGTGAAATAAATCACATTCAAATTTGTAAATATCATATTGTCTCTCTAGTGTAAAATATAAAAAATAATAATAGAAAACTGAAAGAGTAATAAGAACCAAAATGTATAATAAACATTGTAATAATGAAAGTGAAAGAAAGTGCTTGAAAGGAAAGAACAACTTGTAGGTATATACATATAACTATGTTTAAGTGTGCAATATAGATAACCATACTACTAAGTTTTTAGTTCATCAAACATAATAGATTGTGTTGTCATTATTTGTTCATTTTTTATGCTTTGATTTTATAACTTGAGTACTTCTAAGATAAAAATATGTAATATATCAACTAGCAGTTTTTTTGTTTTTTTGTTTGGTTGGGTTTTTTTTTTGCAGTACAGGGGATGAAACTCACCACCTCGCACTTGCCAGGCAAGCGCTTATGCCACTGAGCTAAATCCCCAGCTAGTGATGATTTCTTAATATTATTTTTTGAAATTATGTATCATTTCTACCCTTTTTGCTGTTTTACTTTTTATAAAATAAAAAAGAATGATTAAAAATAAGGATATATTGTTAGCTTCCTTATGCTTACAGAAAATTTAACATATTACCAGAATACACAATAATTTGATATTTTCATTACAATAAATAAAAATTACAATTTTAAAATTTCTGCATCCCAGGTAATCAATATTTTCCACTCAAACCAATACAGTTGGTTCCCTGATCCTAGAATATAATAATCAGCATACACCTATCTCCAACTTTGAAAATAATAATTGTAGCTTTACATATGAGGAGAAAGACTCTAGAAGAGACCCACTTTTTCAAACAGCATACAATAGGACTTCTCAAAGGGCAATTAGTATTTCTCCAATCTTGAGATTCAGACATGCAAAATTCTTGATTAATGATACTCTTATTTGACCAATATGTTCACCAGTTCTGCGAGGTGGGCCAGTGGCCAATCACTACTGCTATCCCTTCAAAAAAGAGCAAGCTACAATTGCAATGTGTCATCTGTTCTTGGATACAGTTCAGTATCTAACCCTCAAAAAAACACAACACTGGAAATGGTATACTAGACAAGGGTATCATCTGCAATTTTAGTTTTAAAGTATTTATTTAATATTCAAAAAGGTTACAAGAATGACACCTAACTGGTGTACAAAATATAACAGGGTAAATTACTATTGGGAGAAAGTATTGGTAATTTGAGTACAAATAATTTTATGACCTGTGAAAGTCATGAAAATATTTAGAATATTGGGCTGTACAGGAACAGATTGTACTTCACTTAATACAGTGGGTGGTAAGAGATAATTACTGTATGATTGTCTTATCTAGCAACATGTTGTAAAATGTTATATATATTATATGTATATAATATATATATGGCATGTAGTCTAAGTATTTCTTAATTGATAGTTTTTTTAAAAAACCTGATTTATATACTAAAGCATTATTAATGTAACTCTACTGACTATATCTCAATAAACTAGTTAAAATAGCTCTATTTAAGTGAATGTTTTTTTCCTAAATGAATTGTAAGTTAGGAAAAATACACAATTCTTAAAATATCAAGTATAAAAATAATAACACATTATTAAATTAGTCAACGAAGAGCTGGAAGAATTTGACAATGTAAGTCTGTATCAAATGGGAAAACAAATTTTTGTCAAAACTGTAACAAATTCAATCGAATCTCCAGTTATTTTAGTAACATTCAGATATTCAATTAGACAGATGTTTGGATTCACTGTGTAGACAAAACATCCTAAGGACTGCCTGAATTGACTAAATTTATTCAGTTCACTTTCAGATGACTAGCACTACGGGGGAAGTCTAAATATCAGAGAGTTTCTCTAGTACTGTTATAAAAAATAGGAAACTTCTCTTAGAATTTTCTCTAAAAATGAAATGCATCCTTTCAGTACTGGAATCTTCAGATGCTAAAGTGTTGTTTACTTGTTTTGTGTTTTCTTCTTATTAAACAAATACTTAAGAGACTAATGCAGAACATTCAATTATTCCAGCCTGTCTATATTGATATATAAGCATATATAAGCATATATGGATATATAGGTATAACTTGCTTTTATAATAGTCAATACAAAAGTATGATCATAGATTTTGCATGCCTTCTTTAATAGTTCAAAGGTAATTCCCTTTTACAATCCAAGTTAATACAGAGTGCAAAAAGCAACCTCTTGATAATTATTCATAGTTTTACATCTACTGTTCACTATAAAAATTCAAGTGCGGTTTCAAAACCAAGTTTTTGTTTATCCTTGGAAAGAAAGAAGGGGTTCTGAGACACACATCTATTCTGGTCATCACCAGGAATGGAATTTATTTTTTATTTTATTTTTTATTCAGAGAAAAAAATGACACAGAAAAGAAAAACAAAAAGCAAGAGACAAACAACAACAACAATCCCCAAAAAATAGCAGTATAGGTTTTCAAAACAAGATGTTAGGAATTTAACAATGGTATATTGTTATGCATATTGTTACCTTTAAAAGGGTTGCTTAGATTACCAGATATAGACATGTAAAATTGAGTGTTAAAAGATAATTTCAAGAACCAATATTTTGTAGGTACTTCAAAATACTTAATAGGGTGACTATGCACGCATACACACATTCTATTTTATGCAGTGTTTGAAACATTATGTTCTTGTATTTCTCAGGATAAACTGCAGTTTTACCTCAAGGTTGGAGGGGAGTATACCAAGATATATAAAATCTCAAGATCCTATTTATCATATCATAGAAATTATTTTTGTAGAAAGGATACCACTCAGTAAAACATACACACACACACACACACACACACACACACACACACATGCAGAGTTGCCAATCAAAATGCTTGCACAAGAACTTTGGGTTTAGAATTAGATAAATGAATGTAATTATGTAGTATTTTGCTCTACTTCTATTAGCTCCTTGCTGTAACCATGTCTTTTTCAACATCTGTTGGTAAAATAAGTTCTATCAACCAATTCTTGTGGAAGTGAAAGTTTCTTTATTTCTAAATACATCTTAGAAATAGAAGGAACCACATTTATACTTTGGTCTAACTGCCTGATGTGTTTTTCCACCTATCTCTGATTACACTTCATGTGTCTCAGGTGGAAAATCAACACTATCTGCCTGAAAATGTAGTCATGTTGCTTTGAGAAAAGAAACAAAATTAGCACCTATTGAAAATTTCCAAATTCTGGGCATTTTTAAACTATCTGTCTATTGACCACTAATCTTCTGACTGCATCTCATTAATCTTCTTGGAAAATAAAAGTAAGAAAATGTAGAATATAGGAAAAATTTCTCAGTGACTTTAGAACAAGCTGGAAGTTTACTAAAATTCCTGTCCCAATATATTTTTTATGTCTACATTAAATAAAAATTATGGTTCCCAACCTTTGAGCCTTGCTCATGATTAATAGAAACATACATAAGTCATTTCAGGTTTTTCAAACTTTGCTACATAGCTACAAAATAAGAGTTTGAGGAGAACTCTTTAGGCATAAAACTTCTATGATTATATGTCTCATAAAATGTCCTTTTACTCTTATTCTACCACTAGTTCTAAAGTAGAGTTTCAGCTAAAAATGTTGATTGGGTGATTTTTTTTTCAAAGAGGGTAAAACTAAACACAACAAAACAGAACACAAGAGAGCAATGTAAGAGACAAATTTCAAAGCAAGACAATCAGAGATTTTCACTATCTATCATATTGTCTCTTGTTTTCTTCCAAATAGTTGTTCATATCTTCACATACAGAGAATTCACACAAAACAATATAGTATAGAACTGATCTGAACAGAATAAAGAAGGCATTTTAGGTCTTCAAGACAAAACAATAGGGAAGCCAACAATGGCTGTCATAGTGTCACTCATTCACTTCCAAACAGATGTCCATATCTTCATGTATGTTGAACTTAAACAAAATGAAACAGGCTAAAATCACTCTGAACAAAGAATGATAGTATTGCTGGATTTCACATCATGACACTATGAAATCAGCATTGGGTACTATAATGTCTCTTTTTCTTCAAAGTAGTTCTTTCATCATGCATTAGATAATTGGTTCTCATAAACTATTTATAAGTTGTATGCATGCATGAGTCTCTACATATATATCTATTCTTTCTGTATTAGAGGGAAAAACAAAGCAAAGCAAGACAAAACAAAACAAATACCTAGAAAAACATGAAATGAAAAAGTCATATATAACCATAATACAAGATGATCTACAATGGTTACTATGATGTCTCAGCAGTATATAACAATAATAATAAAAACAAAACATTGGAGACATTATAAGACTTCAAAAGCAGGTAATAATCAAACCAGAGTAGGTATCCTAGTGAAACTTCTGATCTTCAGGGTAGTTGCCTGTACTGTCAGACTTGATACTATCAATCACAACAGATTCAAACAAAATCACTCAGTACAAAACAGCAAACTAACAAACCGGATTCAAATAAGATCAGTCATAATAAGACAGTGTAAGTTATACAGGAATTCAGATTAAATTAATAGGAAATTAAGGATGATTACCATAATATGCCCTGCTATTTTGGGGATAGCTGTCTGGGCCCTAAAATCTAGTGCAAGTAGACAAACTGGAACAGAATATTATCCATCTAAACAGAGTGGTGAGAATAATGTAGATTTTAAATCCTAAATTAAAATCTAAATCCTAAACAGAGTGGTGAGAATAATGTGGATTTTAAATCCTAATTAACATTATCTTCTACCTCCCTTTTATGGACAGTTCTTCCCCTTTCACTCCCACAAGGTGCACTGCACATTTTGGGTCCCACTAACTCCCTCAGGGTTTAGATTGGGGGGAGCAACCTGCTATTTACCCTAACTGGTTCTGAACCTTCTGACTCCTGGGCTTGATCTCGAGTTGTATTCCTTTACCTACAAAAGCCTCAAGGTTTTCCTTTGTTATAGCTCAGTAGTTCTCTACTGCACAAAAGTATCATGTCTTTTCAACCTATCTGCAGGTGCTGGTCGAGTTGCCCCTATTTCTCTCTGGTTCCCTGTCACGTAGAGCAATGTTTTCCCATATTTGACTTTCTGTCCATAAACCCTCTTTCAGGTTAATTATGCTTCTAATACAGAGCATCTTGATGGACCCTATCTCCTGATCTACTCTGCCTGTGTTCCTTTTTGTTAGTATATCAAGTATACTTTTGTTAGTATGTCAAGTATATCTATGCTAGAGATTACAGCCAACATTCTCTGCCTTATTTCTGCTATGCTATTTTTCTACCATTGGTTGTCTACTTTTCTCCTTCATTCCACTGTCTGCCCCATTCACTGAGCCCTCTCTGCCACTGTTCCTGAATTCCTGGTATTTTATTTTTCTCTCCCTAGAATGTCCTTCAGTATTTTTTGTAGGGTTGGATTGGTGGTCACAAATTCCTCCAGTTTCTCTTTGTCATGGAAGCATCCTGTTTCTCAATTAATTTCTAGAGCCAGTTTTGCAGGGTACATCAATCTGGGCTGCAGGTTATTTTCTTTCAGGGCTTGGATTACTTTGCTCAAAGCTCTTCTTGATTTGATGGTCTTGTGTTGAGAAGTCTGCTGTGATTTTGATACATTTTCTTTGTAGGTGATCTGTTTCTTTCCTCTGAGAGCTTGTAATATTCTTTTCTTATATTGAATTTCTGGGATCTTGATTATTTTGTGTCTGAGTGTAGCTCTGTTTTGGTTGTAGGTGGCTGGAGTTCCATATACCTCATATATCTGAATGTCATTTCCCTTTCCTATGCTTCGGAAGTTTTCCTTAATTATTTCTGTGAATAGCCTTTTTAATTCCTTTGTTTTGACTCCTGCTTCTTCATTCACATTTTTTATTCTTAGGTTATAGATTCTCTTGTGGTCTTCTAGCCTTTATATTGTTACTGCTTGTTTCCTTGTTATTTTAAAGAGATCTTTCCTTTCATGATTACACATTGCAAACCTATCTTCGAGTTTTGATAGTCTATCGTTAGTTTTCTTTCCAGCAGTTTTTAATTTCCTGGTAATCTCCTTGAATCTGCTTCATGTATTCAAAGATTTCTTTGTATTTTTCATTGAATGTTTCTTTCCTTTTTTTGTGTTCCTCCATTCTTCCATCTGCTTCTTCTTGAGAAGTTTAGCATTTCTTTTATTAATCTACTTATATCTTGCTTAACTTGAATAAATATTTCAGTTTTGAGCTCATTTGAGCTCATCTATAATGTCCCAAAGATATCTCTTTATATACTGATGCCGTGTTTGATGTTGCATGTTTGCTGCCCTCAATCTCTTTTGTATTTACCTCTTTTGGATCAGTATTTTCAGGGTTGGTGGCTGCAGGCTTTTTTTTATTTCTTTCTGTTGTCATGTTTTTGGTTTTTTCCATACAAGTGTATAGTGGAGTTCCTAGCCCCTTTCCTTATTGGTTATAGTTCTTCTGAAGCACTCTGGCTAGGGGTTTCTGCC
>PVJX010038069.1:0-16541 GCA_004027295.1 Dolichotis patagonum
GAAAGGGGGACGTGAGGGGGGAGCATTTGCTGAAGCATGACGAGCCTCCAGAGGCCCCGGGAGTTGAACACAAAAAAGCAGCTTTTTGCAGCTCTTTCACATGCACACGTCTCCCTCTGCTCCATCCATTCTCCCCTGCTGTTTTGTAAATCTCCCAGTTGGAAATTTTTAACATGGGAGAGCTTCTTCCTGTGCTTCAGTTGGCAGAATGCTCACACGCAGCTGCAAAGAATTTGCTTTTCCTTTTCACGGCATCTCTCATTTAAAAGCATTAGTGAGACTACAAAACAAAATAAAAACTTGAGGATTTTTCAGAAGTGGAAGCCAAGTTTAATTAAAGTCAAGGAAGTTGGGGGCTATAACTCTTTTGTGAAGCCTCTTAAAGTCAGATGTGAGCGTGTGCCAATGGCAGGCAAGGTGGGAAATGCCAGAGGCTGTTCCTCCTGAAGAATTGAAAGGCCTCCCTGTCTGGGGTGTGCTTACCGGAGAGCCCACAATTCATCAAAAGATATGCTGAGCTGTTCTTTCTTTGCTGGCCTTCAAAATGTTTGTCAGTTCTAGATGGCTGTCCAGTTCTTTTTA
Organism: Dolichotis patagonum; assembly: GCA_004027295.1. Lineage (NCBI taxonomy): Eukaryota > Metazoa > Chordata > Mammalia > Rodentia > Caviidae > Dolichotis > Dolichotis patagonum. The sequence goes on from PVJX010038069.1 coordinate 583, forward strand.
GAGAATGGAAACCCTTAATAGTTTTGTTGCTCCAGGTCTATAAATCTGTTAATCTGAATGCCCCACAGCTGCACCTGTAGACCAGGTCACACACAGGTCTAATAAAAAAAGGAAAAGAAAAAAACAGGAAGTTTCAGTGTGCTTGCACACTTGTAATCCTGGCGTGGTAGGAGGATTGCGCGTTTGTCCCCAGCCTTGGAAATCTAGTGGTTTCGTGAGATCCTGTCTCAAAACTTACGATCTGGGATGTAGCTCAGTGCAGAGGCCCTAATTCAGTCTACAGTACTAGAAGGGTGGGGGCATTTTAAAATTTGCTAACTACTGCCTGAGGTTGGATTTTTAGTCTGGTAGCCTCTGGAGGTGCCCCTCTGCATTTGTCTAGGAGATTATAGAGCGGACATTTGTTTACAGTGTGGAGAAACCTCTGTTATCTAGGTGATATTTAAAGTACTTTTACTGCCTAGGTAGAATGCAGGGCTGGTTCAGTGTCCAGAAGTGAAGCCTTGATCCAGTCCAACTCTGGATCTGATCCTCAGTAAGGTTAGGTACTTAGAATTCACTTTAGATTGAAGCTAAGTAAATAAGCTAGGTATGGTGGTACACACTTGTATTCCCAGCACTCTGGAGGCTGAGGCAGGAGAATCGATGCAAGTCCAGCCTGGGCTACAAAGCTGAGTTCAGGGCTAGCCTGAACTGCATAGTGAGACGCTGTCTCAAAAAAGACAAAAAAGAGAAAAGGTTAGCAGTATCTGTTGACATCAACTTGAGTTATGCCAGGAAATTAGCTTTATTCCTACCTTTTCATTTCTTCAGTCACTGTACAAATATTGGTGATTAAAAATTTTGGGGGCAGGGTACTAGAGGTTGAACCCTGCCCCTTTGCATTGAATTATATCCCAAACCCTTGTTATTCTTATTTGTATTTTTTTGAGACAGGGACTTGTTAAGTTGGCTTAGGGTTGCCTTCTTGAGATCTTGTGTGCATGCTACCACGCCTGGCTGGTGATTTTTCTTTTTCTGTTTTTTTTTTTTTTAATGTTAAGAAATATTAACATGAGAGGGAACATAGTAGTTGCTTAGTCCTTGTGTTGGTCCCAGCCACCCCTACTTCAGGGGGAAGGATTTGCGCAGGGTCCTTGGATCCCTGTAGTCTGATCCTGTGTGTTAGGTGGTTGACAGTCTCCTCATGGTTGTACAATTTGTATTTTTTTTTTTTTCATTGCTGGGTGTCAGACCAATCAGGGCCTAGGGCAGGCTGGACAAGTGCTCACTCCTCTTGTCTCTGAGGTTTACACCTAGTGGTAAAACTGGTAGCTGAACTTGAAACTGCATCTTTGGCCTTGACAGATTTTGATCCTGCTTTGAGAAAGCTGGTGTTTTCCTCCCTCGCAGAGAGGTCATCTCATATTTTGAAGGCAGCCATCACTGAGCTACATGCCCAGTGCCCTTTAAAAAAGATTTTGAGACAGAGCCTCACTAAGTCACCAAGTTGCCCAGCCTGGACTCCAACTTGTGATCCTTCTGCTTTAGCCTCCCATAGTGTGATTACAGGAATGGGACACCACGCCTGGTTTTACTCAGTTTTTAGAAGACACATTTACGTTTTTTATTGGAGATATGGTTGTGCATATTGATGGGGTACAGTGTGACATTTCAATACATTGGATCAGACCAGGATAATTGGCTTATCACCTCAAACATTTATTATGTCTTTGTGTTGGGGACGGGACGGGCAACATCTTGTGCTGGCTGTGTTGAAATATACAGTGAGTTGCCACGTTCCAGTTTTAATTTCAGTAGTATGTATCTGCTTGGTTTCGTCTGTCTGGTTTTACGGTGCATTCTCTTCTGTGGGGGGACCTGAGGTGCTGTGCAGGACTGAGACCAAAGATGGTTTCAGGAGGGCTCGAGGCCAGCACGTGCCAATCACGCAGAGGTCTGGTGCCGCTTCTGAACAGACCCTCGTGGGACCTGGGACTCTGCACTTCTCGCCAGCTCCAGGGAGATGCTGAGCTGCTGGGCCTCACTTGGCACCACTGGCAGGCTTTACGACTGACTGTTCGGGTCAGTAGTTTGGTTTTCTTGTTTTCCTTCATGTCCATCCCAACCAGAACTCCTCCAGTTTCAAGATGTGGGAAAACAGTGATGGGACTGTAAGGTCTAGAGCATTGCTTGAAGAAGTCTCTTTTGGCACAGTTCCTTCTCTGGTCTCCTTTTTGATTATGGTCCTTGAGGGTTTTCGCTGGAAGGAAGCCTGGTGTCCTCGCAGACGACTTGCAGAATGCATTGTCTGCCTTGTGTTATCGCGCATTTCCCAGCACTCTGTCACGACTCACTGGGGAGACACAGAGCAGCCTCAGGAATTTCTGTGTGCAGCTCTCACTGTTGGCTGCTTTCTATCCAGAGCGGACTCTGAAAGTTTGGGTGTCTTTTAAAAGAAGAGTTTTTTTTTTTTTACTACTTTTTAAAAGAAGAGTTTTTATTGGATAATACTTTACCATGGATTGAGTGGATACCTACCTAAATGCCCCTCCCCCATTGAACCCAGAACCTTAATACTGAGCTACATCCCTGGTCCCTTTTTATATTTTTGAGGGTTAGGGTTTCACTGGGCCGCGCCGAACTTGTGATCCTCCTGCCTCAGCCTCCCAGAGGGCTGGCATCACAGGCATGTGCTGCCACACCTGGCTCAATGCTTTTTATAATGTGTTATTTTTCTTTTGTTCTTTGAGATACAGTTATCACTATGCAGCCCATCACTATGCATATGAGGCAGTTCTCCTGCCTCAACCTCCTAAGTGCTGGGATCACAGGCCTGCGACACTACACCCGGCTCTATGAATCATGTTTTATTCTAGTCATGGCTTACCTTGATTGTGTAACTTAGCTTTTTTTTACATTACAGTTGTGGAAGCGAGGTTGGAAACAGGGCCTGGACACCTCACCCCCACCACTACAAAGCCAAATGAAGAGTCAGTGTCTCTTTCCCTGGGAGGTCTGTACAAATGGGACTGACTTAATCTTCCAGTTCCTTAATCTGTCCTTGGGTCAGTTTCCTTATCTGTAAAATGGGGATAAGACCTCTGTCACTCAGTTCTGAGTTGTGCTGGCTGCACATTTATTTTTCTCACTATGATTTTATTTTTGCTACACGGTTTATGATTGCATAAACCCAGTTTCTCTACTCTTCCCTCACTTGTGCTTTGAAAATCATTCTTTCAAGTATTAGGAATTAAGAATGATTTTTCTCTCAGTTGTTAAAAGACATGATACCAGGTGAAGAGGTTATGTTTATGTTTTGTTAACAAGATACACAAGGCAGCCAGCCTACAAAGTGGCCATTTGTAGAGAAGGAAATTAAGTCATTCGTAAAGTGGCATTTACTGGTTTTTGCGGTCTTCCCTTTTAAAACTTGCAAAGTTTCCCCTTGTGGGAGGGTAGGGATTCCTTCTTCTTGGAAACGTCCTTCCTTCCTCATGCTAAGAGCACTACATGTCTTAATTTCCTCCACTCTTAGTGTTGTTAAGATTTTCATTTGCCTAGGAATTTTATACTCATAGTGGGCTCTCAGTAAACATGTGGAATTGAATAGTGAAATGATTACAGATTTATAAATAGGTCGTGTACCTACATTCTGTTCTTTGACAATTCTCATATTTGTAGAAGAGAGGAAGACATTTGATTCTGTTCATTAACGGAATTGTTTTTTTCAGGGCCATTTTTCTTTTTCTTTTTCTTTTTTTCAGGGCAGTTTTTCTAAAGGTTTTTAGAAATGAGCGAAACTAGAGGTAAAGATCAGCACAATTCTTTTGGGGAATGTCCACTTTCCTGTGTCTTTTAAAACTGTATCTTTTTTCTTTCCTGTGAAACAACACACTAACAGTATCTTTTGTAGGTTGACAATGTTTTCAGGCCTAGTATGGTGGGGCAAACCTGTAATCCCAGAATTCTGGGAGGCTGAGGCAGACGATCACAAGTTGGAGCCCAGCCTGGGCAACCGAGTTGAGACCATGTCTAAATAATAAAAACAATAAAAAGGGATGAGGAGGTAGGTCAGGGTGAGGGCCCTTGGGTTCAGTTGCTAGTCTTGCCAAAATAAAATGAAGCAACTCTCTCCCCCTAAAACTCCTGTTTCTCTGCATTTTATGAGCTTGGGGGGGGTGCTGTCAATATTATTTGAATGTTCTAGAGGTGTGTGAAGAAACTGGTGCTTTGCTTCGTTTTGTTTCAAGTGGGTTTTTTTTGTTTTATTTTTTGTCTTTTTGAGACAGGGTTTTACTATGTAGTTCAGGCTGGCCTTAAACGTACTTTGTAGGCCAGAGTGGCCTCAAATTCTTAGCGATCTTCCTGCTTTAGCCTCCTGAGTGCAGGGATTATAGGCATGCATCGCCACGCCTGACCTGTTTGTTTTTGAGAGAGCCTCCCTGTGAAGTTAATCTGGGTTGGAGCTCAAGATCTTCCTACCTCAGCCTCCAAGTGCTGGGATCATGTGCCATGCGCAGTCTAAGAAACTGGTGCCTCTCAAGATCTTCCTACCTCAGCCTCCAAGTGCTGGGATCATGTGCCATGCGCAGTCTAGGAAACTGGTGCCTTTTATCTGATAAAAATTGTTACTCTGTTAAATTTTAATTTTTATGTACAGCATTTATTTTTTGTAGTGTTGGGGGGTTCCTAACCCAGGACCTCACACATGCTGGAGCAATCACTCTGTGGCTGTTTGCCCTGAGCCCTGTGATGGCATTTTATTTTCGTAGGAAAGCTGAACATTTCTGTGTATTAACTAGTATTTTGTTCTGAAGAATCATGGTCTATTTGTAAAACAGGAAATGTGTGGGAAAGGGCAGTTCAAACATGTTGTTGCATTCACAGCAAGCAAAATTTATGTTTACCAAATTTATTTTCCTTCCTTCACATGATTTAACATGGTAAATAACTGTCCTTCCTTTCTTCCCTGGGAATTGAACCCAGGCCTTGGACATAAATAACTGATGTTTTTAAAGTGGTTTATTATACCACTCTCCAGGAAGAAGAGGGAGATTTTTATGTATGAAAGAGAGGCAACTTGGAAGTCGCAGGCGAACGGTTCTGTTGACTGGCTCGCTTCTGCTTCTGGGACCTTCTGTCAGTGGTGGTTGTTGGCACCTTTAAATGCTTTGGTGGTTGCTTGGACCCAGGAAGGTGATTTCAAAGGCTTCTGCTCATTTCCCACTTCACTCTTCCATCGCCTGATCACATCAGTAGGACCCTTTTTAAAGCCACCAACCATCTGGTGGTCTAAAGCTCCACCTGCAGTTGGGAGCTGATTGTCATTCTGGAATATTCTACATGAGAGGCTGGTAGAACCCTCTGGCAGGAGGAAGATTTGGTCAAGCTTTTAACTGTGCAGTTTCTGGAGCTGTCCGAGGATGGCAAGAGTCCTTCAAGCCTCCTGTTTTGTGTGAAAGGATTAACTGAGTTTTGCAGGGACAAGGATCTCAGCCTTGGGAGGTCAGAGCTTGTTCTGGCCACAGAATCCCCATCTGTCCCTGTGGGGCCCGGAGAGGCTGCCCCTTGGGATCAGAGGTAGAGACAGGAACTAACTGGCAAACTTTGTCCTGACCTAGAAAGAGATTATATAGATAGACAGGCATTGAGATCTTTAGAATTTCTTTTTCTTCTTCTTTTTTTAAAAGGCTGTGTACACAGCTGTATGTTCAGAATTGGAAAATTTCCTCCATACGCGGCTTCTTCATTAGACACTGATACCGGTTAATTCAAAATTGCTTGTAATTGGAAGCAGCTGCTGTTTCCCAGCTGACTAGGTGTTCAAGTCAGATGCTTCTGAATTAGCTGGACTTGGGTTATTCATATTTTAATTAAAGTCCATTTTATTCCCCCCACCCCTCAGTCTCTTGCCTCTCCATTGACTAGGATTTTACAGTAATATATTTGAAATTACAGGAGCATCCCAGTAGATAGGTATAATGTAAGTTCAAGGACTTACAGTTGATTATAGTCTTGTATTATTAAATAGTGAATTCAGCTGCATTGCAATTTCCTTTTTTCACCCTCTGAACCTTGCTTCTGTAGTGGGGGAAAATTTTATTCCATTTAGGAAAGTTGAGACTTTTGTCCCCTATAGTCCTCCCGGGACACCAGCATATTAGCCTAATTGCTTGTGTCACCGCTATGGGGAAGGTACTGCATGAAATGGGACAAGGCAATTTTCTGGTACTTTTCATCTAATGGGGTTTGCAAATTAAGCCATGAATAGTGGGGCTTAGGGGCAGTGGGGATGTTTTCTTAAAAGGGAAAAAAAAAGTTAACAAGTGCTTTGGAGAGGTGCTGTCTAGTGCTTCACCAAGCAGAGGATGTGGTGTGTACCAAGTGGCCCGTAGGAGAGAAAGACTGCCTTAATTTTGCCGGCAAAAAAGTGTTTGAGAGGAAATCACTTTGCATTTCTCTCTCCGAGATGCTAATGAAGGAAAGAGGCAGTGCTGGAGGGAAAGCTAGAAATGGCTGCTTCCTGCCTTTCCTATTTCAGCTACCTGACTTGGCGAAAGTGTGGCTCGACAAATGTCCTAGTTACAGTAGTTTAATTTAATTTTGTTTGTCCCTCTCCTCCCTCCCCTTGCGTGGCCAGGCCCATTTTAGCTGGCTTGCACTAAAACAAAACAAAACACCCAAACAACAACAACAACAACAAAAACCCAGGGCAGTGCAGATCCATTAGGTTCTGCCTGCCTGTTCTGATGTTTAAGCATTCTGCATGCTATGGAAGACATGATCTTTGCCCAAGAGGAGTTCAAGGGTCCCTGGAGAAAGCAAGTCTATTCCTGTCAGTGCATTTAGGGAATTATATAAATACCTGTCTCCTGTGATTCGGCACTGTTAGACCAAGCCCAGGGAGAGCCGAAGGAGTTGTAGGTTGGTTAGCTGCTGTTAGAGGTAGAAGTCACCACTGGAGCAGTTCAGTTGTCTCACATCACTCTACCACCCCAAGGACAGGCATGCATGCGATTGGCAGCTGCCTGACCAGGGAACCCATGGCGTACATGCTTGGTGCCTTCTGGAGTCCTCTTCTGTGTTATACTGGGAAACCCCTGGACCCCTTGCTGATCTGGACTTTTGATTGATTTAGTTATGGGATTAATGTGGTCTTTGGGATCGATCTGAAATGAAGCAAGAAGTACCGTTGGATGTGGTGGGGGCTGGGCCAGAGCTGGGCCTTACAGGAGCGAGTGATATGACAGGTCCTTGCATTCAAGGGAGTCCTTCTGTGCTTGGCATCCATGCCACCTGGAGTTTTCAGAGACTGGTCCTTTCCTGTGGTCGTTTCTCAGTTTTGCGTCTGTGGCCTTTCTCCTGAGTTTCAAAGCCATTAGTGCTCAAATTCCCCGTAAACCTTAGAAGGACAAGGGAAGGCATGTGATAGAGCAGAATCTTCTTGAAGTATATTTTGTTAACAAGTGACAGAACCCTAATGTTCCACCATCATGAGTTCTTGGTGCAAGTTCTTTGTGGAATTCCCTCCATGGTAGTAACTACCATACCACAAATGTTTTGCCTGTAAAGTAATAGGACTGTTTGTTACTCTTTCACACATTTGCAAAGTGCCGTGTATTTTATTTTTACTGATGAGCTGATTAGACTTTGGAAAGACAAGTAGTGGCCCAAGTAGGAGAAGGCTGGAGTTAAAGCCATTTTCTTTTTCATGTAGATTTACGTAGTTATTGGGGTGTTGGGATCCCCGGTCTTTGCATAGGCACATAAGTGCCCTACCTCTAAGCTTTGGTTTGAATGGCAGTATGTTGCTCAAGGTGTCCAGCTTCTTGTTTTGGTTCTGCTGGTTACCTGGCCTGCATTAAACTCCTCAGGGTCATTTACTGGCTCCTCAGGGGACTGTAAAGAAAAGAGAGTCCTCAGTCAGCACCATGAAAACAGGAAAAAAAAGAGAGAGGGATGGAGAGAAAGCACTACAACTCCACATTTTTGACAGTTGAAAAGTGTAAGGTAAAAACCTGAGTAAGGGACAGGAACTCTGTAATGCCAGGTGATAATTACCCAATGTACGGGTCAGAGGGGAAGGACCTGGGTGCCATCTTCACCCCCCATGTCTGCCCAGCCTGCCGCTTGGAGACTTGATTGTCATGGATGGGAGGGTGCTGCTGGTGGCCTTAGGAGACGCCAGCACCCCGGGCCTGAGAGCTCAGTGCTTGGCTTTGCCCAGGGGTGTTCACAGGGAACTGAAATGACTGCAGGGGAGCAGGGAGGGAAAGAATATGAGCAGGTTTTTCATTTCAAGGAGTTAGGGCATAAAGAAGGAATTCTGCCTGGAGCATACAGGCAAATTAAGGGGGTGGGGAGAGACAGACCTACTGACTGACCTATGGATGACACCTTAGGTTCCTGAGCTTGGGGAGGAATCCCCTCTGGCCTTGCCCATTGAGGCGCACAGATGGGTTTCACCTGGGTTTCCCCTGGCACATCTGGCGCTGGAATAGGCCTTTGGGATGCTTTTATGTGTGCACTTAATTTTTCTTTTGGCAAGTGTACACAAGGCCACAGGGGGCTAGTGAAAGAGGACACTAGCAGAAAGCAGTATCTAGGCAGAGGAAAATGCTTATGGGGCTGGAAAGAAAAAATAGTTGATGTGATGTGTGACATATGAGTTAGGGGAGGGAATGCTTTGAGATCAAATTCCTTCCCCCACCCTAGAGAAAAAGTTATTCACATAATGTAATAGGTATACATATCTACGTATAATGGACAATAAACTTTCTCCTTGTTGCTACTAAAGAGAGTGTAACGGTGACCCTTCATTTTAATGTTTCCTGATTCAGGAAGTTCTTTGGTACATAGACCCAGCATTTGTGTTCTGGGTCACAGCAGGTGTGCATTTTCATCAGGAAGTACATCGTTCTATCAAGTGACTGGAACCTGGGGGCCCTGGGTGATAGATGCCCTTGCTCAAATTCAGCATTGTCATTTTTGGGTTTTGACCCAAAATGTGTGTTTGATCTGTAATAGGTGTGCAGTTTCAGATGTCCATGTCTGTGGAGCAGCTGGCTTCCTGTCATTGTCTTCTTTATTTTTTGAACCTGGAATTGAACTCAGGACCTTACGCTTGCCAGGCAGGTGCTTTTATGCTGAGCTATATCCCCGTCCTGGCTTGCATCTTCTGTGGAACTCTTGAGTTTGGCTGTGGTCTCAAATGCTTGTGCCCAAGTGTATCCTATCCCTCTTTATCTCCTCTGCAGATTTAGGGAATCCTAAATCTTCTTGGAGCTCTCCCAGCACCACTGTAACCATTATTTTTCATTTAACTCTATTTTAACTGATTAATATATACTGCTCTCAGGTTTTTATTTATGTGATACTGCTCCCCTGCAGCCAATTCAGTTCCCTCTGAACACCCCCGGGCAAAGGCAGGTATATATATTCTATACAGGTATATATTGTGAGATGTAAAACCAGGTACGCCATAGTAATTTGCTCTTCTGTTGTCTGAGGTAATGGGGCACGCACTACCAATAAACTCTATTATGGTCAGCTAGCTAGCTTGCTTGTTTTGTTTCGTTTTTAGAATGGTCTTTCTGTGTAGATCAGGCTGGCTTCGAGTTCATGGTGATTCTCTTGCCTCAGTCTCCCCAGTGCTGAGCTTACAGGCTTATGCCAACATGCCTGACTTTTTATTTTTTAAAGTAACTTTTGCCTAAAATTTGGCAGCTTTCCGTGGTTGACTGAATAAAAATCTTAGCTTTTTGGGGGAGTGGGGTGGCAAGTTGGGGACTGAACCCAGGACCTTGTGCCTGTTATGCATGTGCTCTACCTCTGAGTTACATCTTCAGCCCTTTTTTTGTTTGTTTTGGTTCTTTGAGACAGGATCTTACTATGTAGGACCAGCTAGTCTTGAGCCCAAGATCCTCTTGCCTCTGCCTCCCAAGGGCTGGGATTATAGGCATGCACCACCAGGCTTGGCTCCACATCTGGCACTTAACCTACTAGCACTTAGGTGGCAATCAGCAAACAAATGCTGTTACCCAAACTTTCATCCCATATAAACCTTAGGCCTGTCTGGATGAATTTGACTAAATCTCTTTCCCCAGCTGACATACAAGACTTGTGTGTAGGGAGTCGGAGGAATAGTACAGTGAACACCCGGGCACCTGCCATACGTCACATCGTGTGCATGGACGTGACCCTGTGTCTGTTTCTTCCCTCAGAGCTCCAGCTTTGGCAATTTGGACACAGCCCTCTTGGTTATCCATTAAAAAAGGATGAAATAACCATGCTGTTGGTCCTGTTTGCAGCACTCCAGTAGTAATAAAAAAATAACTTTAGTGACTTCGTTTTTTTTCTGCCAAAGTAAATGTTGGCTGTCTTTCAGATGTAGTAATGTTGCTTCTCTAAATTTGTTCGAGTTAAACTAAAGCAGGGCCAAGTTGAGAAATTAGTTTCTCGGTTTTTTCCCTTCCAATGTAGAAAAAAAAAGTTTAGATTTTGGATACTCTTGTTCCTGCAGTTATGGTTTTCTCCTCCCTCTGTTAAAAAAAGATCATAAAGATTCAGCTAAGATATCCACAGAAGGAACAAAGACCCAGATTTTATAGTCTTCACAGCATGTTGATTGTGGTAATCTTAAAGTAGGGTACTTGAACCCATGTGGAAGGTAGTTAGTTCAGTAGGATAGTTTCTTAATTACAAAGAAAGGTAGAGTCTTAACTCCTTTTGGTATATAGTTTTAGTTTTTTGACTTTGCTGGGGATTGAACAGAACCTCATGTGTGCTAGGCAAGTGTTCTACTATAGAGCTACACCCCTGACCTGTTGGTTTTAACATGGAATTTTTTTTTTTTTTTTGACCTTGTGAGCTTTTGCCTTACGCTTCCAAAAGATTCCTGTGTATTCCTAGGTAGGAAATTCAAGCAGCTGTCATGCTACCATGTAAGTGGCAGCCCTGTGTTAACATGCATTACCTAGTCATTGAAAAGAGATTCGGGAGAGTTAGTTTAAAGTGTGTCGGAGTTGGGACTGTATATATGAGTGCTGGAGAGTCCAGAGCCAGTACCCATTTAAAAATGCTAGGCAGTCGCTAGACATTCTGCACACAAAATTTGAAGGGTCTCAAAGCCTTTATTGTGCTGTTCCTGGTTTGGGCAGGTAACCTGAGAAGAAAGGATTGGTAGCTTTGCCTTAGCTCAGCTCTTCATAGCAATTTAATTCACCATCAAGGTATCCCTTTGTCCAGAAGAAAACCAATGGGACTACATCCTGCTATGAATACATGCATTTTGAAGTCGCTTTCAGTAGCAGATTCACAAACACTTGGTAGCAAATCTGGTCCTCCTTCCCACCGTGTTCCTGGCACCTTCCTGAGGCTCGCTGTGTAGTGCTGTGGTGTGGAATGAACCCCAGGTTACAATGCCCTGTCCTTGTGGACACGAGGAGGAGTGTGTAGGACCAAGCTGTGCGGTTTAGCTTTTCCTCACTTCACACTGTCTGCAGGTTCTCTTCGCGTCCATTCTTCTTCCTGCCTCTTGGTATCTGCCAGGGCCAGGGCACCGTGGTTTATGTCAGTACTTCCTTATTACCATGCTTCCCTTCCCAGCTGAGTCCTGACATTGACAAGGCATCCACTGGACATTTAGGTTGTTTCCGCTGTTGTTTACTTGAAATTTCTTCCTGTACATCTTTCACACACAGTAATATTATAGAGCAGGGCTGCTTGGCAGTACATGTGCTGCTTCTCTAGTAGGAAGAGATCGTTCCTTTCATAGAGGGACGCACCCACCAGCAGCCCCTGAAGCCTTTATTTCCCTCTTCCTCCTGCCAGTGTTTACTATCCTACAGTTTGTTTAGTTTTTGGTGACAAATTCAACCCATCGTTGTTTTTAATTTAACATTTCTCAGTGTTGAGCAATTTCTTTGGTCTGTCAGCCTATCCCATATTGTTCTGTTGTTGTTGTTTATAACTTTTGCCAATTTTTACATATTTTTTAAAAAATACTTTCTTTTTTTATGATATATACACACGTACACAAAATATGGCTGTTTGTAGAGTAGGAAGTGATTCTTTGGGGTGGGGGAATTGATGCTGGTGATTGAACTCAGGGCCTTTGAACTGACTTGGAGCCTAGCCCTTTTTTATCTTTTGGGACAGAGTCACTCCAAGTCACTAAGCAGCCCAGTCTGATTGAATTTTTTTGGGGGGGAGTTTGATATCGGGGATTGAACTGACGACCTCTCACCTGCCAGGCAGGCACTTGTGCCACTGAGCTATATCTCTGGCAGTTTGATTGAATTTGAGATGCTCCTTCAGCCTCCTAGAGTGCTGGGGTTTCAGGGTATGCCACCTCACCTGGCTCCCTGAGATTATAGGCACACCCCTACCATTCTTCACTCTTAATGGCTTTTTTTTTTTGAGCTGTTTACGTTATGGGTGTTTATTATATGTGAAATACTTTAAGTAGGTTTACTTTGTATTTTTTGTATAGAAGTTTAAATGTTTTCGATAGTTCAATGTCGTTCTCTTTCCTTTTTTCTTTTTCTTTTTTGAGACAGAGTCTCACTGTGTAGTGCAGGCTGGCCTTGAAGTTGCTTATGTAGCCCAGGCTGCCCTCGACTCATGACAATCCTCCTGGGTCAGCCTCCCGAGTTTTGGAATTATAGGCATGTGCCACCATGCCTGGCCACTGTCGTTTTCCTTTTTGGGTTTTGTGTGTTTGTTCAGAGGTGCTTTTTTGACCCCAAGAATATGATGGTATTCCCTGTGAAGTGAGCTTTATTGTTTTCCGCTTACACACTGCCCTGCAGGGTTTTCATCTTTTCCACACCACCTACCTTGGCATATATCCTTGGTTCTCTCTAGTCTTTCAAAATGATTTTTCTGTTAGCTGTGCATTATGGATACCTGAGGGTTTATCCCTATTTAAGTACCAAGCTTCTGATGTAATTTTTAAAGTATTGATACACAGTTATTGCTATGGCCATCATAATCTTGTGTTAGGTAATGTATTCACGCATCCGTGAGGGCAGAAGAAAATAGCCCTGCTTCAGAGTTTGTGGACTCAAGCTCCACTTAAATACATAGAAATCCAGGCACATTATTTTTTTCTTTGAGCGAGTCTCACTATATAGTTCAGGCTGGCCTTGAACTTTGTATTAGCCCTGGCTGGGCTCGAAACTCATTGTGATCCAACTACCTCAACCTCCCGAGTGCTGAAATTACAGGTGTGTACCACCATGGCCAGCTCAGACCCCTTGTCTTTTTGTTTATGAACCTTAGAACAGAGTAGGGGAGAAGGTGATAAAGAAGTAACATCCATTGTACCATTGTTAAATGCATGAGGGATGATAGTTGAAAGAAGGACTTTCTCTTTTTAAGAAAAGACCTTTAGGACTTAGAGGTGACAGAACCTTTGCCTGTCATACCTGAAGCAGCCCTAGCTTCAATCCCCGGCCTTACCCCCCCCAAGCCAACAACAAACAAACAAAAACAACCAACCAACCAACCCACCCACGAGAACAGGTGTACATTTCTTGAACCTCTGCATTGACTTGTGCTTTTTGTTACCCGCCCCCCCAATTTTTTTTTTTACATCGGTACCAGGTATCGAACTCATGACCACCTGCTTAACAAGGCAGGCACTTATGCCACTGAGCTAAATCCCCACTCCCTGACTTGTGCTTTTTTAAAATCAGGTTTTCAGACGGTTCTCTTTGGATAATTGTTACGGAATCTTCAGATATATTTTGTCATGTGACTAATTATAGTATGTGAACCCAGCTCACCTAGGTTAACTCTGAGAGGTGAAGCTAAAAAGCCCCTTGGCAGAGGGTGCTGTTGCTTTGGTGCAGGGGTGTGAAGTTACTTTTGCTTCCTCAGAGACTAAAGGGCATCAGGGTTGTAGGAAAGGAGGGAGTGCGGTGTGTTTCTCACCTCGATCTCCTCCGAGGAATGAGTCATTGCACCTTGCACACAGGAACTGTGACTTGTAGCTGTGCATCATTTAAGAAATTTGTGTTCCAGTAGAACAATTCAGAAGGCCTTTGGGAATCTCTTGTAAAGGAATTTTGCTAGCATAAAGTATGCATTATGCACCAGACATAGATTAAAACGTGTTTGATGAAAGAACAGCAGATTGACATTGTGTGACTCAGCACTCTGCAACTTCTGAAGTACATGTGTGAGCAGGAGGATCGTTTCTTGCATGTGGCCCGCACTGATGAGGTGGGGGGTGGTCTTCATTAGTGCTGAGTCTCTTGTTGCTTCTTTTGTACTCTTGGAAGCAGCAGGAGTGGCCCTCCTGAACCTGGCTTTGGGTCTCGCTGGTTATCTTCAGACAGAGGTGAAAGTGATCACGCTATCTGTCACCTTAAACCCCTTGGGCTGGGACCCCTGCCACTGCGCTAAGGTAAGTTTAGCCTTCCCCTGGGGCTTGGCCGGTGCACCCTGCACCCCCAGCAACATTTTAACTTTTCTTGAGCCTTTCTTGCTCTGAGTTCCAGCCTCGTGTCCTTTTCCTTATCTCAGACATGATTAAGCCTTTTGTAATGTACTAAATTCTGTAAACCCCTTCTTAGAATGTTTACAGATACTTTAATGTAGGGTTGTAAAAGGAACATGAAGATGTTTACAGAGCAAAATTGTGTTCTAGGAATATGCACTGTTGTTGTTGCTATGAAATACAGAGTCCCATTGTAACTTTAAGACAGTGCTTCTGTCTCCAGCTACAGCATGTGATGTGAGAATACCGAAGTCTTGCTGTTGCCTGTGATACCCAGAAGCTGTCTGTCTCTGGTGTACACGGCCTTGGCCTTTGGAGCGAAGGAGTCACAGTGTTTCAGTCACATGTCAGTGCGACTCAGCATGACCTGTTTCCCGGTCCACATTACAGCTAGTAAATCCCCCCAGCATCTGCTCCTTTCTTTCCCTCTGCACTTGCTCCCTTTGCCTGGAGTCTTCCTTTGGCCTTGGGACTTGGGTGTCATTCCCCTTTACCTTCAGTGTCAACCTTTACCTTTCTAGGTTCGCACTTGAGCTGAGCTTTTCTAAGGAGGGTGCTCATACCTGCAGTCCCAGCTCTTTGGGAGGCTGAGACAGGAGGATCACAAGTTTGAGCTCTGCCTGGGCAACTTACCCAGAACCTGCCTCAAAATAAAAAATAAAAAAAAGGGCCTGGGGGATAATATTAGCTCAGTGCTAAGACTCCAGGTTCAATCCCAGTACTTACTGCAAGGGGAAACAAACCTGCGTGATTTTTATTTTATTTTTTCCCTCTCCAGCAAAGGGTGAATCCTGAAGGTGTAAGGGGGAGCCAGAGACCAGAGAAATGGAGAAGTATAATTAGTGGGTAGTGCTTTTAGAGCTTGTCAGCTTTCTGGTGTGCTGCTTTTGGTAGGGAATGCTGTGAAAATTGTTGTGGAAAGTTAGTTTTTGTTGTTAAATATTTGAAAACCTTGACTTAGGGCAAAAAGTTGCATGTTGTTAGTTGGGAACGAGTCAGTGAACACCTTTCTTCATTGAGGGTGGAAGAAAAGCCTTAATGTTTTGAATACTCAGCTTAACAAACTCGCTGTGTAATTTACATAGTCAAAATATGCCCATTTCTAGTATAAAGACCCTGAGGTTTAGCAGTCCTGTATCCCATGTGACCACCACACAGTTGAAATGGAGATATTTGATTGCTCTGAAAGTGCTCCTTGCATAGATTGTGGAGTCATTTCTATCTCTTCCGAGCCAGTATTCTGATTTCTGTTGGTATAAATATTGCCTACTCTTTTCAGTAATAAAGCTTGCAAATTCATTTGAACTGTATCCTATTGTATGTATTGTTTGTATGCATGTAGTGCTAAGGGTTCCATGTATAAATCTACCACATTTGTCTTGTCTGTTTGCTGGCTAAAGACCCAAAGGTTGTCTCCAGTTTGGGGACATTAGTTGCTATGAATATTTGAATTCAAAGGTATTTGTAGTCA
>PVJX010038070.1:0-16542 GCA_004027295.1 Dolichotis patagonum
TGCCCTCAATCTCTTTTGTATTTACCTCTCCTGGATCAATGTTCTCAGGGTTGGGGGCTGGGAGTTGTTTCTTATTTCTCCCTTTCATCATGTTTTTGGTTCCTTTTCTTGTTGGTTAAGGCTCCTCTAGAGGGCGCAGGCTAGGAGCTTTAGCCCTCTTCAATAGGTTATCAGAGATTAGAATTCACCCACGGGCAGTGTGCGCTAGCTCCTCCCCTCCGGGCCAGTCAACCTTTGCAGGCCTTCACTGCGTCCGTGTGCACTGGTCTCAGGGAAGTAATATTGTAGCAACTCACTGAGTCCCCACCAGCGGCACCGCCTAGTTCAAGCAGATTCCACCAATCTGCTCGGCAAGGGGAGCAACCAGCTGAAGCCACTTCCTTATGGAGTTAGGGCTGTCCTGCCCAAATCCAACATGCCGTCCAGTCGGTTTCCCCTTTCCCGTGGGAGGGTCTTATTCCCAGCACTCACCGGGTGTTGATGCCATCCCTGAGAACTGCAGGGCTCTCCGACCTCTGACTTCAGGGCGGCTGTGGTGGGAATTAATTCACGGTGCCTCTGGGTAGGTCGAGTGCAGGGCCGGTCTGGGCGAGTTGCATGCAGGGCTGTTCAGCTCTGCGCTCTCGCTTGTTCAGGTCGGGCAGGAATTCAGGCGGCTCGAGGAGGGTGTTGTGCTCGCTGATCTTAGCTTCTCTAATGGTAGTCCCAGGACCTCATATTCGAGCGGTTTTTTGCACTTTAGTTTTTTCCTGGGTTGTGAGAGTCCATCTCTCTCTGTTTGGGTCTCTCCAGGGTGTTTTATTCTGGCATTTGAGCTGTCTCTCTCAGAGAGGGTCTCTCTCCTGCTACCTACCAGTCCGCCATCTTGTCCTCGAACTAGAGAGATGGGCTTTAAAAAGGAGTAGTAACAGTAGATCTGTGGAATGTAAGAGAAGTCTTCATGTTAATTTTTGGGGAAGAACTGATTCTAAAGGAGTGTTTTATTGTTAGGTCTGTATTTAGAATGTAATTGTGTAACAGTTGATACCTAAAAAAAGCAAGTATAATTTATGTAGGAAATGTGAAGCAGAAAGCAGGGAATTCAGTGCCTAACTTGAGTATTGGTGCATCACCAGGGCTGGAAATGCTTCTTGCTATCCTTTACTCAGGAAGGTTAACATTCTCCATCAGGTTGTATTTATGGGTCTTTCCATTTTAAATACACTTTTACTACATTTTCATGTTTCTTTAAAATTATTCATGTGTGCTTGTTTTTCTGTGTATATCATCAAAAAGAAAACATACTCTGTTGTCTTCTGTAGTTTTAAAAAATGTGTGCTAGGTTTATAAGAATCATAAATATTTTTGCATGTAGTTGCATATAGTAATCTATTTTATGTATATGTCACAAATTTTTATGCATTTTCTATGTAGGAACATTTGAATTCTTTCTTGTTTAATGCTACTGCACCCTGTTGCTATGTGAACATAAGGCTGAGCATTTTTTCAAATATTTTGTTGCTTTTGGTGCTTTCTACCCTGTGAAAGGTGGAATCCATCTTTTACTCGTTGTTAAAGTAAATTTCAAAAGTCTTTTGTGCATTCAGATCTGCCTTTGGACTGCCTGGTGTTTGCTGTTTCCCCCCTTTCCTCTCCTTTTCTCTTAAAAAGACCTTTGATTTCTTTAGTCATTAGTACATAGTCACTTTGTATTGTTATCCGCTAACTCCAGTATGTGAATTTTTTCTGTATTCCTGCACATTAGTTGCACAAATTGATGGGTTTCATTCTGTCAGTGGGCACAGGCATGCCACATGCTTAGATCCCTCACCTCTTGCCTTTGCCCTTTCTTTTCCTTCCCCTCTCCCCTTGTCCTTTTCTTCTTCTCTGTGAGACTCCCTACTACTTTCATCTCTCTGTCACTCTCTTTTTTTCTTTCCACATAGGAGAGAAAACATATGATGTTTGTCTTTTCAAATGACTTCTTTCATGTGACATGACACTCTTTGGTGCCATCTATTTCCCTGTGAATGTCGAGTATGTTCTTTATGACCAGGTAATACTCCCTTGTGTATATATAAACTGCATTTTCTTCATCCATTTATCCATTCACAGGCTCCTAGGCTGATTCCTTAGCTCAGCCCTTGTGAATGTGGTTAATACCCAAGCATCCTGAAGACCAAATTGCACCTGCTCCTCCTGAGATGCTTGTGAGGAGTCAGAGCAGGAGACTGTTCGGGAGTCTTTGTGACCTTGTGAGGCCCCAGGCTTTGCTGGGAGACCTCTGAGCCCTCCTGTCCTGCACTGTGCGGAGGCGCTAGTGACTGCAGTGGCAGGATTCTTGCTTTTCTACAAGGCCACTCCAGCTTGTCCATTTGCTTCCAAGTCAGTTCTTGTTTCAACTCCCTGTTGAACTCTGCCCCACTGTGCACATCTTGATTTCCTTGACGTTTTTATGAGTGGGTCACTACATTAAAAAGTGAGCAGTGAGTGAATAATAAGGAAGTATAATTTTTTTTGTTAAGTTTATTGGCTTACATTTTAGGTATACAAAATATCATATTCATCATAGGAAATTTGTGTCTGTGCTAGATGTATTTTGATTCCTCTTTCTTTTCCAATACCTTCTGTTCCCCTCAACCCTTCTTTCCTTCCATATTTATGAAGCTTTGTTTCCATTTTA
Source organism: Dolichotis patagonum (assembly GCA_004027295.1). Classification (NCBI taxonomy): domain Eukaryota; kingdom Metazoa; phylum Chordata; class Mammalia; order Rodentia; family Caviidae; genus Dolichotis; species Dolichotis patagonum. Next base: position 2,663 of record PVJX010038070.1, read on the forward strand.
TCCTTTTTTTAAAAAAATGTTTTCTTTTCCCCAGGAAAAGGAAAAAAGGAAGGATTATTAATGGTTAGCAGTTGGTTCTGATGACCTTTCCCCAAAGATCACCAGTTGCGTATATTGTGCAAAATTAGGATTATTTTAATAAGCATTTAACTTTTCATCATTACAACTTTGGGAACAAATCGTCATTCAATTGAAAAAAAAACTCTTTAATTTTTATGATTTCTTTGTAACAACTTACATTTTCACCTGTAGAGCCGTGATCATATCACAGTATAACTTGGGACTTTAGTGTAAGGAAATTTTCCAGATTGACTCAATTAAAATGATTTTTAAAAATACAAGTATATTTTATATGGAATACTTCAGCTTATTATTTCCTTGATGAAATTTTATTTAATGCTCTTATATTATGAAACCTCATGACTAAACTTAATATTTGCAGACTTTTTTCATAGTTTCTGAAATAGTTTCTTATATACATATATATCTATAATTATCTTGATCCATGAAATGATCCTGGGAGATGGGATATTGTTTTTATTGCCACATTGACATATGAGAACCCTTGACTTAGGAAGATGTGTCTTATCTAAGTACATGTGTGCAAAATGGAGCAAAATCAGAGTGAGAGCCTAGATTACCGCATCCCTCTGCAGTCACCAGAAGCTGTGAGGTCTTAAGAGAGGGCTATGAGGGGTGATCAGTGGGTGCTAAGTTATAGTTAGATAGGGATGTGAAGTTCTAGTGTTCTTTTCTCAGTTAGATGACTATAGATAATGCCAATGTACCGTATACATCAAAAAGCTAGAAGAAAGGAGTTTGGATATTTTCAGCATGAAGAAATGAGGAAATGTTGGGTGTGGTAGTGCATGCCTCTAATTCCAGAATTTGGGAGGCTGAGGCAGGAGGATCACCATGAACTACATAAAGAGACCCTGTTTCAGACAAACAAGAGGAAATGATAAATGTTTAGATGGAAAGATATGTTTGGCATAGTTTAAATATTATGCATTATATACATATTTTACCCCATAGTACATATAATTTTTATGCCTCAGTTAAAAATAAATTTAAATTTAAAAATTTAACTATGACAACAAAGCATTTCTTTTCAAAGATGGTAACCACTTACAAATATTTGATCTGTTTTTTGTTTGTTGTTTTGAGACAGAGTCTTACTATGGAGTTTAGGCTGGTTTGAATTTGATCCTTCTGCTCAGTCTACCAAGTGCTGGGATTATAGGTGTGTACCATCACACCTAGATAATATTTTATCTTTATCGAATAAGACTTTTATGTATTATATTTTTGTGAAGGACACAGTTGTACAAACTGGATGATATCTGAGAACATTTTAATGTAGCTCAGAAGTTGATTTTTCTTAAGCCTAGCTATTAGAATAACATGCCTAATGTCCACTTACTTGTTTCATGTTTTGTAGGTTTCCACAGTCAAGTTTTAGCTTGCACACATTACATTAAAAATGTGAATTCACCTCAATTCCTTGAAATGAGTGAGAGGAGGCAAGGTGCAGTGGCACATGCCTGTATCCCAGCACTCCAGGACTGAGGCAGAGGGACTGACTGAGAAATCAGGATCAGCCTGGACCACACAGTGTGGTAGTTACTTTTCTCTCGTTGCTGAGACAAAATACCTGACACCCAAAATTAAAGGAGGAAAGATTTATTTAGCTCACAGTTTATAGAGGTTTCAGTTTATAATCTACTGGCTCCAGGGCAGGGTGGCACATGGCAGAAGGAGCATCAGTTTATGGTGGCTGGGGCAGTGGAAGACAGCAAAAGGAGAGGGAGGGGGAGAAGAAGAGAGAAAGAGAGAGAGAGAGAGAGAGAGAGAACCAACCTCTTTCTGTCCCGTAGATGGACCAGCCTAGGGTGGGTACAGCACTCACACACTCAATCCCAGCGTTAGATCATGAATCGCCCACAAACTCTAGATTCAGCTGCCTCTATATCCCACCTCCCATGACTGAATGAGACTTTGAGGGGCCATCCAGACACAAACCATAGCACATAGTGAGTGTAAGGCCAGCCTGGACTATATTATACAGAAAGACCCTGTCTCAGAAACTAACCAAAACCAACCAACCAAACAAAAAATGAGCAAGAGAAAAAAGCAGTTTGTTTTGGAAATGGTTATCTTTTCAAATAGGTATATAATGGCTCATCAAAAGTGCTTGGTATCACACTATTGAAATTAAATAAACCATGGAAAGAATCATGTCCTTATAATTTTGTATTAGTCTGTAACCATTTTTGAAAAGTAAAAAAACCATCAAATTGATCTTCAGATGAGGATGCATTTTTTTCTCCCTTTAGTTTGTTTTGGTGACTGAAGAATTTGATATTTTTCAAAAGATTTTAACTTTCTCTTCATAACTAAAACCAAAATCTAAAAATGCTCAGTAACTATGTAACATGTTTGTCAGATTAAGTAATTATGGGCTTAGAAAATGTAGCATTAATTAATCATTTCTGTACACTTTGTGTATTTTCACCTAAGTCATTTGAGTGTAACGCCAGTTTTGCTGAGTTTGCCCAGAGCCAACTGCTGGTCAGGGGTCCGGCAGCTGCTGCTATTAACATGGGATAAGAATGGGGGAAAGAGAGTGAGGCAGCCTCACTTGAGCCAGGTTGGGAAGGGTGGGGAGAACCTTGCTGAAAGAACTCTCCAGGAGAGATGTGCGCAGGCCTGAGGAGTGCTCAGAGCCTAAAGGTGGAGAGGAGCGTGGCTGGCTGAAGTGCCTTTGGATTTTGAGGCCAATGATAGATAGTTTGGACTTCAGGCCTTTCACGTCAGAGGGTATTTTCACTTCTGGTTCCAGGTGTCAGGAATCATTTCATTACCTTTACAGATAAACAGGATTTTATTCTTACTTTGAGAAGGCACCCTGATGAGTGTTAGTGACCAATGAGCTACGAAGAAGGAGGCACACCGTGCTGGAATCTAATGTATACGTTCTTTCCTCAGGAAAACTTGGTGTTCTGGATGATACGTTAAGGTGCTCACATGACTGGGTATAAAACATTAGGAGACTTTCTCCTTGTGGGGGTTAGTGGTGGTAAACAGCTTGTTTCTAAGATTATCATACGCAAGATCAAAGAGGTATTTCTAAGAGGTATTTCTTTAAATGAAAAAGATGTTTAACAAAAGGTTTAAATGATGAGAGAGTTTTGACAAAAAGATTACCATCTTTTAGAAAGCAGAAAAATTATTTCATGTGTGAATATTGTAGGTGTCATAGAGCATGGATGTCTCATTGTCTTTATAGAGCAATGACAGGACAGAGTCAAAGGCCACAAGGTGAAATAACACAAACTTACATTATTTTTTTTATCATATATTGCTATTGTATAAGTAAGGTATGTAAATGACTTTATGGATTAAGCTTCAAATTGTATTCGATCATATTAAGATAGTTCAATGAAAGTAAATACATGTTTTAATGTCATTAAAATGGTCATGCCTACTCCAGTTTATTAACTTGAATGCCATTATGTGCTAGACAACGTTTAAGTTCTGTGGATGAGAGTTGTAGATAATGTTCCTATTAACTTTTAGGTAATTTTTTCAATATCCTGGTATTAAATGAGGTCCATACTTTTGTGGTGAAAGCCGTGCAGCAGTACCCGGAGAATGCTGCCCTGCAGGCCTCTGCTCTTAGCTGCTTAGCGCTCCTCAGTAAGTAGCTTTACAAGGAAGATTGTTTTTGTGTGTTTGGTGCGGGATGTTGAATCCAGGGCCTTGTGCGTGCTTGCCAAGTGCTTTACCACTGAGTTAAAGCATGAGCCCTGCAAAGAAAACGCTCATGTGTGCATTCGATGTTGAATGTTAACATTATAATAAGAGGATTGCATGCAGAGAAAGAAGCACTAAGTGCTTTTTCTGTCTTACTGTAATCCCTTTTCCAGAGAATGTTTTCTGGGGGACTATGAAGTATAGGTGTTCCTGCTCATACAGGGTTTTGTTCAGCACATTGATTTCATTTTTGTCATCAAGTTGCTAATCTTTTTAAATAATCCTCTTGTAGTTGATTACTTTTTTTGGTACCCTCTTCCTCATTCTATCATTTATCAATATGGAATAAGAGTATTATGACTTGTATACTGTATTAAAAATTGCTTTATAATTAACCAAGGCTGCTACTAAAGAATACCTTACTGTCGATAACATTGCAAAATACCAATTTAGAATGTTTATTCAGTTAGTGAGTTCTATGTATATAAAATGTATATATTATTTTACATTTTTTCAAGCTGAGACGATTTTCTTAAATCAAGACTTAGAGGAGAAGGCTGAGAACCAGGAGAATGAGGAGGAGGAAGATAAATTGTTCTGGCTGGAAGCCTGTTACAGGGCCTTAACACGGCACAGGAAGAACAAGCGTGTGCAGGTTGGACTCTCATAGATATTCTGGTCATTCATAAGAATGGTTTCTAGTCCTTTCTGGGTTGACAAATTTCTTTTCTCCTTCCCCAACCCAGGAGGCCGCATGCTGGGCACTCAATAATCTCCTTATGTACCAGAACGGTTTACACCAGAGGATTGGAGATGAAGACGGCCAGTCAGTAGCTCCGATTTTATACTGTTGAAATTCTTCATTATATTTTTAATCAGTACATATAAAATACCTTGGTCCCAGTTTTCGGTGTTAGAAATATTTTCGGAGTAGGCATGCATGCCTTAATTGTTGCTACGTATGAGTAGTGAGTATACAGGAGTTTGGTCTCCTTGCTTTCAAGTTAGAAAAGGTGGCACATTTGAGTTATTACTATGATACTGGTGATTGAGGTGTTCAGTGAATTGTGAATCATGGAGAAAGGATTGGTTTTCTGGAGGAGCATGTAAACATGGCCCATGAATTCATTGCAGGTGTTAGGAAGCACAGAGCCGTCTGTGACTCTGTTCTCTAGTGACTAGCCAGCAAGGATCAAGAATTAGATCTGCTTGGAAACCTGCGGTGCGTTTCCACCTGATGTGGCAGTGTTGTTCTGTCTTCTCTGAGGGGTCCTTTGAAGCTGTCAGCTGTTGAGGAGGCTTTGGACAGCAGGCCACGCACGCTTCCTAAGACCCGCGTTCTTCCCCGACACAGACTACTCGGGAGCTTCCTGTGCATCAGATTGGCTTCTCGTCTGGGAGCCGTCCTGTTCTATGGCAGCTGCTGATACTTGTGCCTTGCTCTGGGTTTCCTCTGGGGCTTAAAGTACAAATAACTTACTTTGGAAACTCAAATTGTAACATTTGACATCTTGAATCCGGACAGCCTATTTGCATAATGATCCACTCTCAATAAGAAGGAAATTGATGAAACAGATCCTATGTAATTAAACATTTCCATTTTGAGAAAATGATTCTTTTGAAAACTATATGTTAAACCAGCCTCAGAATAATCCCACGATGATCAGTGTTTTTTAAGAGGTTAGCTTAAAGCAGATTCCCGTTGCAATTTATAAATTTCTGTTCTTTGTATACATGTTCTTCAAAAATTCATAGGATTTATTCTTAATATTAAAATACACCTGTGAACATAGCTTTACATTTCTCTATGTTTTTAAATTTTTCCTTTCTGTTCCCAGTATTTTGTTTTTCTCACTTCATCTTTTTTCCTGAGTACCTTTTTATGTATCTGCTGAGCATTTTTGAGCATTCTGCTCAGCTTTTGAAGAAACATAGAAATACTAATTTCTGAGCATTCATCCTTGTATGTGGAAATGATGTAAAGTTTTATTTACTTGCCTTGTCCTTATTTGTTGGTAGACTTATTGGGTGGTGTTCAGGACTTGAGCCTGTTATTTCCAGGCTGACCACTGATACTGTTGACTCGTTCGAAGGTTTCCAGCTCACAGGGAGGTGATGTTGGCCATGCTCATGCATGCTTCATGCAGAGAAGTCCTCCAGGCGTCGGCGGCTGCGCTCTCCACACTCTTGGAGCAAAATGGTAAGGGGCACATCGCATTGTTAAATAGCAGAGACAATGTTCTGCTTCTTTCTAAAGGCTGAGTGTTGTGAAAAATTCAAATATATAGAGATAAAACTGACATATGCATGTGCTGAGTTACAGGTAAGGAATAATAGGATAAGGGTTTTGATGTATGTTTTTCTGGACTTCTATACATGTACTCACACATGATATATATACAATATATTTTATATTATTTTGCAGAAATTGGATCATGTTATACCCTTTCATAATCACACATTTTTCATGTTGATAAATGCATATTTTCACATTATCACTTTTACTAGTTGTGTAGTTTTCTTGTGTATGCCTACACCCTGTCTCATGCAAATCTCTTATTGATGGACTTTTAGCTTATGTCTAATAGGGTTTTTTTTGGATCCTATAATAAACACTAAAGGATTGCTTTTGTATTTTTCCTGTTGTATTCTTAACAAAACCTTATAGAAATGCATCTGGGTGGAGAGATAAGTCACCATTTTAAAGTCTGGTAAAACTATCCAGAATAGTGTTTCTATGCTACAGTTTTTCTTGTAATTCTTATTACATGTCATAGTGAAGCATGATTAAAAAGAAAAAGTTTCCTTTGGAAGGATCCTTGAAGCTGCTCAGATTTCTGCCCCATAAACAGGAAATACTGCCCAAAAAGATTGGGAGAAAACTCATCATAAAAGCATAGGGACTTGGCAGCTTTTGCAGGATATTTTTAGAGAGGGAAAAATGGGAAAAAACACTGAAAGATGGATCTGATATGGATAGCAGTGTAAGCACCAGCTTTTAGTAGAGAACCTGGGTGGAGGGTGAGCAAGCATTGTGTGCGTGTTTCTTTATACTGTTGTTTAGGTCAGATCATGAGAAAAACGGTCCTTCCCTTTCCTTCCTTTTTTCCTACCCCATCTTCTCTGGTGGGAGTTTAATAAAAGGCTTGGAGTGACAAAGGCCCCTAGATACAGACAGGGCTTGCCTTCAGGGTAATGAATCAGAGTAGGAGGAGTCGGAAAGGGAATTGCTATTCTTGTGTCTCCTGTATTCTACTGTGCAGATAAATGAGCCAGGATAATGAGTCCTGGACCTTGCTGCTTCTGTATGTGGCTTCTTAGAGAGGAAACAAAGGTGTTTTGTGTTTGTTTTGTTTAATTTTAGTATTGTGAGAGAGGGTCTTTGTAGTTCAGGCTGACCTTAGACTCACTGTGTAGTCCAGGCTGACCTTGAACTCATGTCAGTCCTATTGCCTCACCTCCCCAGTGCTAGGATTGCAGGGGTGCTCCACAATGCCTAGCTTGGTGTGTTGGTTCTATAATTCTTAGCAACCTGGACATCTCTGTTAATATGCAACCAAAACAACCATCATGATTTTGTAAGATTTGGGCTGCTTCTTATTATGATGTCTGGGCATTAGTGATGTTCAGAATTAATCTTGATATATAGCTTCAAAATCAGTTCTCTACTGTTTCTACTTCATTGTTGGAGCTTTATTTAGGTGTCTGGTAAATGTGTAAAATGGCTTATAAAGGCTCAAGTGGTTTCATGGTATTTCTCCCTGGCATAGTCTTTGCCATACAAGTCACACATTGGGTTACTGTTTAGACCAGTGGTTTTTAAAATGTGGTCCCTGAACCAGTTGCATTTCCTGGGAACTTACTTAATATAGATTTGAGAGCCCCATACAAACTTATGGAATTTCAAACTTTGGAATGGCTACCCAATAATTTGTGTTGTAACAAGTACTCCAGGTAAATCTGAAGCACACTAAAATGTAAGAACCACTGGTCTAGAATAACTTTTTATCTTTTAAAATATCTCCTTGGTTGGAATCTAGCTACTTTGGGAGAGAGTTACAACTTCTAAGGTGATCAAACAAAGTAACAAACTCCTTATATCTTAATGTGTGACATCCTAGTTATTTTAAAAATATGTGACTTTTGGGCTGGGGGTTCAGTGGCATAAATGCCTGCCTTGCAAGCACATGGTCATGAGTTCGATCTCCGGTACCAAAAAAAAAAAAAAAAAAAAAAAGGAAAGAAAACAAGTTACTTTTGAGATCTAGCAGTATTTTAAAATGTTTAGATCACTTCTATTTATTTCTGTATTTTGTTATGTCTTTTCTTCTTGAGATTGACCATTTTTTTTTAAAGGAAGAGCACTTAAATGGAAACTTTCCAATTTTCCTTTTTTTGCCACCTTCAGAGCATTGAATTACAATATATTAATGTTGGACTTTATATAGAAGCTTCAAGATGATACATATATGAAAACTTCAAAGCAAAATATTGTGTTTAATGAAGATTTTGTATAAAAGGAAAATCAAGATCTAGTGGTTTTTCTGCATATGATGCGCTCAGTTGTCCACCATGTCTGTGTTTACTTAAACTTTGCCGTTACTTTGTGCCAATAAATGACACAATTTTGTTTCACAGTGGTACTTACTATCCTTTTGCACTTAATGGCATATATAGAAATGATATGGTTGGGCCAGGGATTTAACTCAGGAGCTCATGTGCTTGCTTGGTAAGTGTGAGGTTGTGAGTTTGATCTCCGGTACAAAAAAAAAAAAAGAAAGAAAGAAAGAAAGAAAGAAAGAAAGAAAGAAAGAAAGAAATGACATGGTTGCACATTCCCCTGGGGAAAATGGATACAGTAGTTCCAAACAACCCAAAATGAAATGTCAACAAAGAATTCACAAATGTGAAAATACAGAGAATTGTATGTGTTTTAAAGAAATCAAATTAGTAACCTTTCAATTGCCAAGTTATATATGTTCTTACATGCACTTTTTTAAGGTGTTAAGAAAATGTCATTGCAAAATTATGAAAATGTACTTTCATCTTTATGCTTAACCTCAAAAAATGTCTTGCAGTTAATTTCAGAAAAATCCTGCTGTCCAAAGGAATATACCTCAATGTGTTGGAATTAATGCAGAGGCATCTACATTCTCCGGAAGTTGCTGAAAGTGGCTGTAAAATGCTGAATCGTCTTTTTGAAGGAAGGTAATGTAGGCTACTAAGCTTACACAGAATATATAGTAATCAGGTGGAATATCACTACATCCAGCACATATCTACGGATGAAAAGAAAAACACAAAGCATTTGAAGTGTGAAATTTTTGCAGTGGGATCATACATTACTGACATTATAGATGTACTTTGTCTTAACATTAAAAGGAATTGTAGGAATATGGTAAAGGCTTGTTTTTGTGCTTTATGTATAGTACTGATTACATTTCAAAGATGATAATCGTGCAGATGAATTACAGGTTTTTCAGATTGTTGTGAAAGATAAAAATTTCAAACTCCTTGCAGTTTCTAACTGTTGCTTTTTCATATTGAGCATATTATTTATTTTTCCTTCATTTAATTAGCTTTGTCATCTCTTCCTTTTTGTGATCACCCTTGAGCTGTGGGAGCTTTTCTTCACAGCTAGTTCAAGGCCAGCATTGTTAAGACTGTGTGTTTAATAGCACAACAGTGACGAGGTCTTTTTAATCTGTGATAGAGGATGGTAGGGCAGGAATACTGGCCTTAGCAAACTTATTTAAAACACCCAAACTGAATCCAGCAGATGCCTCCTACAGGATAAACTCAATACCTTTTTGCAGTTTATTAAAAAAATGTAAAGTAACTTTGGCATTGTCTGAGTAAATAGCAAATAAAAAGAGGTATGGGAAAGTTCCATGGGTAAAAAAGTAGATAAAGGAATGATTGATACAAATGTTGCAATGAAAACTGGTTTTGTGTCTTGGCTTTGCCACTAGTTTGAGCCAAGTATTTGATTGCCAAACATCAGATTCCTCATCTGCAAAAAGAAATCATAGTAACAACCTCTTAAATTGTGTGTTTGTGATGTAAGGATTAAATACATTAATTTTCATAAAAGGATTGGTATGATGCCTGCTATATTTTAACTACTATGGCTACTATTACTTGCAAATGAATGGGCTACATATAGCATGATAAATTGTGTGTCACGTATCTACAGGCTTGTAAGGAGTACAGTCATACTGTTTTTAGTATCAGTCCAGCTAATCTGTATATAAGTGTATATAAATCATATCTCTAAATTATCTCCTGTTTAAAAGTTGCTTTTGAGCATTTCAATGAAACATCTGTCTTGAATGTTGATTTTTATGGTGCTGGAATTGTGTGTCCCTTCATAAACTATGCAAAAGTCTGACAAAGGAACTAACAAAATATGTCTTAGGATTCTGTGGATGCTGGGCAAGCTGTTTAATGTGTCTGACAGTTTTCTGATTTGTAAAACGTCTATGGTTTTAGTTGTAGAGATTGAAACTTAACTATAACAATGAGAAACCCCTCTAAATGCTCCCTGTTTTAGTTGAGGAGACTGATGTGTAAGCAGATGATCTATTCTGTGTGATACTGCAAAGACTGTGGTGTATAAAAGTCACAGTGGAATGAGAATAGTGAGCCCAGCTAACATTATTAAAGGAGAGCAGGCTCCAAAGAAAGAAAGCGTTAAAACTGGGTAGAAAGGAAGGAATACTACATCGCAAAGACTGTGGAACTGTACAGAGTAAGCACACAGCTCTGACACGCACGAGTTTCAGTTAACATGCCTTAATAGTGGCTGTTAGAGTCTAGACTAGTGAAATTTGCTCATCTTAATGCAAGCTAAAAGAAATTAAGAATACCACATGAGAAGTTCATTGTTGTTAGTCTGGGATATGATTGTGTGCTGGCCTTGACTCTATTTCCTTCTAGTTAAAGGACTTTCATTTTTACCCTTTGACCACCTAAGTGGAAAATAGAGATAATGAATTCTACCTTTTGGGGTTGTGGCCAGTGACCCATATGTAGACCAGAAAAAACTCATTTTTATGAAAACTAACTGAAATTAGTCTCAGGTTACTGCAAATTCTGCTTCTTGAAGTCAGAGTTTGATTAACAACTAAAATTTCATATGCTCGTGTGATTGAATTCACATGCACTTTCCTGGAGAAATATGCTGGCTTGGTTTTTCTACATTTGTTTTATTTACTTATTTATTTGTACCACGAATCAAACTCAGGACCTTATGCTTGCCAGTCAGGCGCTTTGCCACTGAGCTACATCCCCGGCACCCTACATTTTTTTTTAATTTGGTGTTTGAGTAATTGAATCAGATTGTATCTTTAATAAACATGCTGATTTTATCTCTCCAGCAACACTTCCTCAGATACAATGGCAGGGTTGGTCCCCAAAATAATAACAGTTATGAAAAGTCATGAGACGTCCTTGCCAGTGCAGCTGGAAGCGCTTCGAGCTATTTTACATTTTCTAGTGCCAGGTAAGTTATGAAATAGATTGTGCCAAGAGATAGCAGTTTAAATGGATTTTTGATTTACATGAAATAGCAACTTTCTAAGCAAATCTTCAAGGACCAGTTTCTGCCAACCATACGCAAATCCCTCTCCTACGCCAAAAGCAGATGGTGAATGATAATGTGGAAGAGACACTGACGTTAGTTTATAACAAAACTTAAAAAGAATATTCAGTATAAAAAGATAGCTACAGTATAAAACAGGGAAGCTTTTATCTCTAGGATAGGTGTTCACTTATATTGCATTTCAGTTTCTGTGGTTGTGACCCAGTTCCAGTTAAGCCATTTTTTCCTTGCTTTAACTGTAAAGAGTAGCTAACTTTCATACCTCATTTCTTGCTTTATTTCAGTCCTTCTTTTACTCTGTGATTGAGTTGATTTTTCTCCAGTATAACCATGGGGCTTTTACTCATTAACCTTAGTGGCTTCCACCCCCACTCTGCTCCTCTACCTCCTACTTACTTTGGTTGTTACCTGATTTGTCCTCCAAATCCCATGTAAAACACCAACCTGAATTCTTTCAACACATATTTATTAAAGTGCCCCTTGTGTTCTGAACACTGGGCTGCTGCTAGGGCTTGAAAGATGACTGGAAGAAAAGCATGAGTGTAGTAGCATAGGGGCTTAGAAGTCCACAGATGGTCAGGTGTTAGTTGTGAGACAGAATGAGATGCACGTGCATATGAGACTGTTTATGGAGTAACAAATCGTTTATTCAGAGGAGTTGGACAGAGCTTGTGATGTTTGAGATTGAAGGATGAGTAGGGCTGGCTGGGAGAAAGGACGAAAGGACATTTCAAGGAGAAGGGGCAGGGTGAGTGACTGTAAACCTAAATGTATTGGACGAGCGGAAAAGTTGCAGTGTCGTGACCACATGTGCACAGTAGCGCCGCGTCGTGGAGACCACGGCTAGGAGAACAGGTGGAGGACGCTGGGTCGGAGGTCTTTGGTAGGCAAGTGAGGCAGGGTAGAGGGCTCTGGAAACAGGCGGGAGAGGATGAGTTTGAGAGCTGATTAGATTTATTTGCTAAGACACTGTAACTACTAAATATTAGATCTAATACTTTCTCTTTTTTGTTCTATAAAATTCCCAATTTTTTGAAGTTCTGTTTTTTTCCATCTGAAATGAAATAACCCTGAATCTATCAATTTCTGTGGTTATATAGGTATGTAACATTTCTGAAACTAAGGACATACCTACTCTAAGAGGCTTTTTTTTTTTCTGGGCATGATGCATACATGTAGCACCCAGGAGGCCAAGGTAGGAGAATTGTTGTGAGTTTAAGACCAGTCTGCACTAGTGAGACCTTATCTCAAAAAAAGAAGAATTTTTTTTAAAAAGGAAAGGACGAAAGGACAGCATTGTTCAGTCTTTTTTAAAAAAGTTCATTGTATCTTGAATAAAAACAACTATTCAATCAGTATTTTTTAATTGACTCATAATTATCAGTTAACTCTACAGACATAATTTAACAGATATAATATAAAAATATTACTGTGAGTTTTGCATTATGTTTGTAGATTGTATTAAAACAGCAACAACATATCCTTAAAGGTATCAGTCTGATTCTTTTGAGAGTGGGTGGAAGTTTTAAAAATAACCAAAAGACATTCAGAACCAAGGCTTTTAGATAATAAAACAGTATGCTTTTAGTCCCCAAACTAATTTTGATTTAATTTTTCTTTTCTTTTATTGATTTTAAAGAGGCACGGAAGCCACATTTGTTTGTCAGTAAACACGTAGGTAGTCATGAATGCTTTTGAAAATAATTAAGGATTTATTTTACGTGTAAGAATACACATTTAGACACATTTTGTAAGCATATTACTGTGTAACTATGCTTGAGTACCAAGTATATACCGAGTATAGACATTTCTCTGTTGTGCAAAAACTGAGACGTCTGTCCTGTAGATCCATAGCATACTCCACACCACACAACAGCCCAGCATAGTGTACCGTGTTATGCTACCATACTGTATTATTCCATATGTAACTCTGTAGTGTTGATATCGAGTATAATTCTGTTAAGCTGAGGTCCCTGTAAGATATCTTGCTGTGCCCATACTTATTAACCAGACCATTCAAATTTCCATAGTGAAACATTTGCATAACTATAAATTTATATAACTCAGTATCCAATTCAGGGCAATATTTTGCATGTAGTATATACCTCAAGATCTTTTTCAATTTAGTACTTTCCACTTTAATTTCTTTTATAATAACTTATGACAGACGTCAAGCTGGGTGCTGTAATAAAATGATAACAGAGACCTATTATTTTTTTTAAATGTCATTTGACTTGTTCTTTTTTGACTCAGTTCTAGAAAAAATAACTTAAAACTATTTAAGGAGGAGCCCAGGCCAATGAAAAGTTACATACAGGAGAATAATAAGGTGTGTAAAACTGTATTAATAAAGGCAATAAGAGGTACTGAGATCATTTAATCTAGAAAAGTAATAACCTGGATATGACAATTGTATTAAAGTTTACTTGTTTGTGACTAATGACAGTGATAGTACCTAGCAATATAGAAAATTTAAGAAATATCAGGCAGATATGGTGAGATCCTGTCTCAAAAAAAAAAA
>PVJX010038071.1:0-16571 GCA_004027295.1 Dolichotis patagonum
AGAGTAAAGCATTTGGAGCAGTAAAAATTTATCACAAATTCTTAGAACAACATGGGTTTGGTCAGGATATTTTCTCCAGGATTGAGTTAATCCTTTTGTTCAATTAGTAGATTCTTCCTCCTGTTCCTCCCTGTCCTAACTTCCTGAGTGGAATTAGTCCTCTTTGGTAACAGCAGAGAGCAGACTGAGGACCCCGGTATCAAGTTGCCTCAGTTTTCAGTGCCCAAGCCAAATCCTGAAGGCACCAGACTGAGACCCAGCTTGGGGACACCTGGGATGTACTTTGATGCAGAAATACCAGCACAGAAAATGAGTGAGTCACTGTTCATTTGCCAGCATGCTAAGGTTATTGCCACTGACTATTCAAGGAACGGACGTAACAAATTCCTCGTATACAAAGCGGTTATTACCTTGCTGGTTTAAAGCAGCCTTTACAATCCCTAGCCCAAATCCAGCCTTTTAGTGTGACATCATTCTTGGGCAGCTCCCCAGCCCCTCCCAGACTTCTCCCAAGGCAGAAGTAGACCATTTATTGCTGCTCTTTTTATTACTCTCTTTGTTTGCATGTGGGTTTTTTATTAACTCACTCATTCATTTATTCTTTCCACAAATATTGATCAAGCATTTACTCTGCCAAGCAATGTTTTAAGCTCTATGGATACTGTAGGGAAAACCACAGAAAAATGTGCCTGTCATTGTAGACTGTACATTCTGGTAGAGGAAAAACAAAAACACCAGAAGGGGAATTGAACAAATAAATACATAATGCAATTTTTTTAAAAAAGATAAAGCAAGATATACTAAGGTGTGATCTCTCTTCGAGAAAAGACCTGAATAAAACAGGGAAATAAAGGAAATGCTAGAAGAGCATCCATGACTCAGAGATGTGTGAGGATCATTCAAGGAGCAGCATGAAGAACATGGGCTAAGGCGTTACCCAGCTGTCTCCCCAGCACTCAGCAGCCCAAGGCAGAAAGGACATAAGTTCAAGGACAGACTGGGCTGCGTGTCTCGACACTATCTCCAAGAAATAAAAACAGCTCCCAAAAACAGGAGAGAGAGAGAGAGAGAGAGAGAAAGAGAGAGAGAGAGAGAGAGAGAGAGAGAGAGAGAGAGATGAGAACAATGTGGCTGGAGCAGGGGGAAACGGTGATAGCAGGAAGTAATTGGGCTTGGAGGTGACTGGGAGTCAGATTATCTAGGTTTCAGGGTTTTGTAGTTTGGGAAGTCACTGCAGGATTTTTGCAGAAAACATCATGCATGCAACTCAAGAGTGAGGAAGTGGGCCATTCTGGGACACTAAGTGTGACATCTGCCTATTTCCAAGGAGACCTAATTACTATTCTATTGGCTTGGACTTTAATTCTGCACTTGTTACATCTTAGCTTATCATTTTTAGGCTTCCAAGAATTTAAACTTTCTGCAGTCTCCTCTTCTTAATCTCATGAGTCTTCCAGTGTCTCTTCTAAATTCACTGGCCCTGGTTATTATGTCTGTAACTCAGTGTAGTTTATTTCTCACCTCCCATATATTAAGATATATATATATATATATATATATATATATATATTTTCCTAAACACAGGTTAATTGCATTGTTACTTTGCACACAATTTTGAATAAGGAAGTAAGAGAACTCTCATCTAAAATGAGATGAATCTGGCAATTCAAGAATTTATAACCTAAAACAGTTTCCCATATATACAGACTTTTATTATCATAAAAACTCTCAGTCTACTTCTAATAATACCTTAGTATGTTTGATATCAATTCACTGAGAAGCTACATACTGATGAGAAGCTACTACATAGTCAATGAATTTTCTGCATTTCTTTTGTACTAACACAATAGCTTTTCCATGATATTACTACAATTTACCTCTTCAGTACCAGGTGTCATGATAATTTCACACTCATATGTCTTAAGCTATGTTTACGTTGCTGTAACAGAATACCATGAACTGACTGATATGCAAAAAAAGAAATTTGTTTCTCACAGCTGTGGAGGCTGGGAATTTCATGACTGCAGCACCAACATTTGGCAAAACCTTTGTGCTGCATCGTCCCAAGGCACAAAGAAGAAGGGAAAGAGAGGGAGGGAGGAAGAGGAGATCAAATTTGCTTTTAAAACAAGCTCACTTTTGCACTTAATAATCTAATCCTACAATGATGACATTTTTAAAGTAGTTACTCAGAGTACAAGATATGGGCATAAAAAGTTCTCCAATCATTATTAGCATAAACCTTCCTTTTCAGTGAACTAAGAGACACTAATGGTATAGTTATCTTGCATTTTTCTGCCTTTTCCTTTCCTTCCTTTTAGTTTTAGTTTTTTAGAATCCCCATACTGACTTCCATATTGGTTGTACTAATTTACACACACCAACAGTGGAGAAGGGTTTCTTTTTCTCCATAGCCTTGTCAGCATTTGTCATTAGTTGGTTTTTTTAATGATAGCTATTCTTTGCGGGTAATCACCAGTAATGTTGAACACTTTTTCATGTATTTGTTTACTGTTTGTACTTCTTCATCTGAATAGTGTCTTTTCATTTCAGATGCACAATTTTGAATTGGGTCTTTAAATCTAGGGTTCTGATTTTTTTGAGCTTTTAAAAACATATTCTAGATATTAGTCTTTTATCTAAGGAACAGCTGGTGAAAATTTTTTCCCATTCTGTGAGTTCTCTTGTCACTGTGTTGGTGGTTTCTTTTGGTGTTCAAAAGCTTTATAATTCTATGTGACCCCAGCTGTTGATTCTTTGATATTTCCTGTGCAATCGGGGTTTTGTTCATTAAGTCTTACCACACACCTATGTCTTCAAGAGTGCTGTATATTCAATATTCTAGCAGATTTAGTATTTCTGTTTTGATTTGTAGATCTTTGATCCATTTTGGTTTTGGTTTAGTGCATGGTGAGAGGTATGGATCTAAGCTCAGTTTTTGGCATGTGGGAAGCCAGTTTTCCTAGCACCATTTATTAAAGAGGCTATGTTTCTTCCACTGAAGGTGTTTGGCTCTTTTGTCAAAGATAAAGTAGTTCAGTGTGCTTGGTTTCTGCATCTTTTTTTCTGTTCCATTGGCCCTCAGGTTGGTTCTTTGAGAGATTAAATAAACAAAATCCTAGCCAACATTAACCAAAAGAAAGAAAGAAAAAGAAAGAAAGAAAGAAAGAAAGAAAGAAAGAAAGAAAGAAAGAAAGAAAGAAAGAAAAGCAAAAAAGAAAGGAAAGAAAAGATAAAAATCCATACAATTTGGAAATAAAAGGGTGAAATCACAATGGATCCTGCAGATATGCAGAAAATCATTACTTCCGATTTTGAGAACCTATACCCTTAGACATGGACAGGTTCCCAGCTACATATGAATTATCAAAGCTGAATCAAGAAGATATAAATGTTCCAAATAGGCCAACATCAGTCTATAAAATAAAAAATGTAATTTTAAAAACCCAACCAACAAAGAAAAGCTCAGGTCCTGATGAATTCATTAGAGAATTCCACAAGAAATTTAGAGAAGATCTATTACCCTTACTTCTCAAGCTCTTTAATGAAATTGAAAGGGAAGCAATACTCCCAAAGTCATTCTTGAAAGCAACTTATATCCTGATACTAAAACCAGAGAAAAACCCAACCAAAAAAAGAGAACTATAGGCCAATCTCCCTAATGAACATAGATGCAAACATCTTCAGTAAAATACTGACAAACAGAATGCAAACAATCATCAAGAAGAGTATATGCAATGAACAAGTAGGAGTCATCCCAGGGATGCAGGGATGGTTCATCATATACAGAACAACAAATATAATACACTCCATTAATGGAATGAAAGACAAAAGCCATATGATTATCTTCACAGATACAGAAATAATATTTGACAAAGCATTTGACACAGTCACTCATAATACAAACTGTACATAAAACTGGAATGGGATATCTTTATCTCAATCTGAAAAAGCCATCCATGACAAACCAATAGCCAACATCATACTAAATGATCCAAAAATGAAAGCTATCACTCTAAAATCAAAAACAAGACAAAGTTGTCCAATATCACCACTCCTGTTCAATATAATTCTGGAAACATTAGCCAGGGCTGTTATACAAGAGATAGAAATAAAAGGAATATGAACAGAAAAGAAACAAATTAAATTATTATTAATTGCTGGTGACATAATATTCTATGTAGAAAACCCCTACAATTAACTCTACCAAAGACTCCCAGAATTAATAACAGAATTCAGCAGTGGGACAGGATACAAAGTCAACACTCAAAAATCAGTAGCATTCCTGAACATGAACAACAAACTCACTGAGAGAGAAATTAAACAAACAATGCATTTCACAATAGCATAAAAAATGAAATGCTTAAGAATCTGTCTAACAAAAGAATACCTATGCATTGGTAACTATGGTACTTCTAAAAGAAGAGATCAAAGAGGGTATGAGAAAATGAAAAGATATCACCTGTTCTTGGATAGGCCGAAACAA
This sequence comes from Dolichotis patagonum, assembly GCA_004027295.1. Lineage (NCBI taxonomy): Eukaryota > Metazoa > Chordata > Mammalia > Rodentia > Caviidae > Dolichotis > Dolichotis patagonum. The sequence goes on from PVJX010038071.1 coordinate 4,487, forward strand.
TATAATGAAAATGGCTATACTTCCAAAAGTGTTAGGCAGATTTAATGCAATCCCAATCAGAATACCAATAGCATAAGTCACAGAACTAAACAAAACAAAACAAAACACCAAAATTCTTATGGAACCAGAAGAGACCTACAACAGTAAAAACAATTTCAAGCAACAAAGGTGAGGCAGGGGCCACCACAATCCCCAATTTGAAGTTTTATTGATAAGCTACCATGATAAAAACAAACAACCCCCCCCAACAAAAAACAAACACCCTGGTACTCCCCTTTGCTTTGTATACACTTATCCCATCATTCTTACCACTTTCCGAAGCAGTTCTGGAAAGCCTCTTTCATGGGGTTTTACAAGGTGTGATTAAAAAAAAATACAGTGAATATTGCTGTTAATTGCCATCCAAAGGAAAAGTAGGCTCATAAAAACATTATTGTGTGCCTCATTCAATCAGTTTATTCATGGACATGGCCTCCTGTGACTTTCAGCTTTTCCTCCAAGTCGTAATGAAAATGAAAGGTAAACATTTTGTTTCAGGATATCTAGGCAGCCGTGACAGTGCAACTGAAGACATTCAGGAAAGAGTACTTCCAGACCTGCTTCAGGAAATGGCAAGAATGATGGGATAAGTGTGCTCAGTGCACAGGGGAGTACTTTGAGGGGGATTAAGGGCAATGTGTCCATTAGTGTAATAAAATTTTAAGATTTAAACATTCATCATATTTTTTGATTCCAGGTTGTGTACAGTTAGTAAATAGGGAGAGCCAGGACTCAGTCCCATGCGTCTGACTTCAGAATGCAGACCCTTCACTACCAGTGTGGTTCTACTCACCTAATGATATTGGGTTTGTTTTGAGAATTAAATGAGAAAACATAAGTAAAATGTTGACTTCAAATTACAGACATTTATCACCTACTGTGTGTCAGGCATTGTTTTTAACACTATGGTAGCTCATTAATATATATTTTAAATGAAATTAAAGAATAGAGGACTTAGATAACTTGCCCAAATACACACAAGCAATCCATCCAGAGTTTGAACCAAGGGAATAAATAGAAAGCAACATAAAAATAAGACTGCTGGCAGTTAAATCTTCTAGCAGTACAGTTAAATACACTAGTTATTATATAATAAGAAGAATATCTCATGGTCCTCATAAGGGAGTTCTAATAGCATTAAAAAACACTTGAGTGTTTTTAACTTTTTTATAAAAAAGATTAGTTAGAATCAGAAAACATAATAAAAGTAGGCTCTTACCTGATATTTACATTTTTGGTAAAGGCAAGGAGTCCTCATCTTTTCAGGGTCTGCAATTCATATCCTTTTTTAATGATTTTTTTTTTTGTCTTTTTGAGACAAGGTCTTGCTATTCAGTTCAGGCTGGCCTTGGGCTCACTTTGTAGTCCTGACTGGTCTTGAACTTCCAACAATCTTCCTGTCTCAGCCTCCGGAGGATTACAGGAGTGCACCACCATGCCCAGATACTTTTCTAAAAATGATCTTGAAATTAATTTCCCAATAGAATGTAAAGAAGAAAGTCTCCTTTTCAGCCAATTTTCCTCCATTTTCATACTAAATAAAATTGTCATAAGGATAATCATTAATCTTCTTCAGCTCCTAACTGCACTTTTGGCATCTGTGTTGTGCCAAATAAACACACTGTCCCAAAACTCTTTGCAAAGAGAAAGCCTGGACCAGCAGTGGTGTGTGTGCTGAGGCAGACAGACCACAGTTAAGAGGCCAGTTCCTCGTGCAAACTTACCCAGTATAGCACAGTTTCATCCACCTCTCCCAGCCAAGCGTGAGCTTTGTGGGCTACCAAGACACAGTCTAGAAACCAAAACCCCCAAAGGATGTTTTCAAGTTTATTGCCCACTAGACAGCATTGATGAGCTGTTGAACATTAGCTATTACAGATAATGAAATCACCCTCTTTCACTACCAGGAGTTGGTATCAAGTTACTCTTTATGCTACTTCCAGCTTCTTCTAAAACTCCATTAGAGGAAGATTATGTGCATTCAACAAAGTGGCTGAGAACCTCTTCAGGCGGGGTGGGAGAAACATGGAGGAATCAAATGTTAAGTTTCTTGGAATCTGCTGATAGAAAAAAGACATGCAGTCTGGCATTCAGTGAATGCCATGAGAGGTGTAACAGCATTGTCCAAGGCAGAGAAATTCCTCCTACCAGGGCTTCCAACATGCAGTGAGCTGGTGCATGCCACACCTAAAAGAGTTGAAGTGGTCTATGCTTTGGGCATTTTCTTAATTTTTCCATTTTTTCTCAGACAATTTGAAGCTTGTTAAAGGATTTTCACATTAGATGCTATCCATGCTCAAGAATCACTCATAGTATTGAGTTATTTTACTTGATTTACTCCTGATTCAACTGAAAGAAACAGAAATAGAAAACAAAGATGGTAGTGGGATTCAGACCTTTTCCTTGTCAGGTCTCACAGTGCGACAAGTGGCAGTTGGCCTCTGTGTGCTCACACAAATCCTCCCCCGAGAGGCAGAGGTCATTTCTCTCCTTGCCTGGAACCTGGGTTGGTTTAGTAAACTGATCAACATAACATGGCACAAGGGACATTCTGGGACTTGTTTGAAAGAAGCCTTGCAGCGCTCTCCTGGGTATCCTGGACACTCCAGAAGCCCTGAGTGTTCACATAAGAAGTGTAGCAACCCTGTGACACCCACACCGGAAAGGCCACCACTCAATCTTAACTCCAATGACTGTTCAGTGGCCCTCAGCCATGAGGCAGCCTACCTAAGGCATGAGACATGGGATCTCTACCTTGATAATTCCCAGCCAGCCCATCTGCCACTGACAATATGGCTGAGTGAGCTTAGCTACCACATGGACTAGGAGATGCATCCCATTAAGCCTCATGGGAGTTCCTGATGGACTAAACTATGAGAGGCAGGAAGATGGTAGTTTTTAAGACACTGAGTTTTAGAGTTAAATTTTCACAGAAGAGTGAACATGAGAACAATGACCAGTCAGACCTTTCAGAAAACCTTGATTTCATTTATGGCTACAAAACATAACAGATTACATGTAACATGAAAGCAACTTCCATACTTTACAGATAAGAAAACTAAGGTCTAAATTTAAGGCAACCCTCCAGGATTTCATCTTTTTTTTCATCATCACACTTTTTTCTCGTTAATCCCGACTGGTCTCAGGATAAATTAGAACAGTTGTTAATCTTATCCTCAAAGTCATTAACAATGTGAATAACTCTTCAACGTCCAGGAAGAGCAGATGTGGAGTGGGAAGGCCCTGTCTGACTTGTAACCCCACTGCCTGGTATCAGTGAGTTACTATTGAACAAGAAACGAATGAATGAAACATCTCTTTGAGTAAATGGAGAGTACTGCAAAAAGGTAGCTCATTGTATTTTTACTTCACCTCCCCAATCTTTCATAATTAATTCATTTGACCCACAGCGCTTCATGTCCCAGACAGCCAACTGAAGGCCAGCATTCATGTCAGAATCTTTGATGATAGCTTTCTGGTGACCAGAGGAGCTGCTCGTGCCAGAATCCCTGCTCTTACAGAGAAAGCAGCTTTTCCTGGAGGCAACATCTGTCTGCATTTAGGCCCTATTTGCTCCTCAGTGCTGCTGTTCCCTAGACGGAGGCCCTGCTGGCCAGGTAATAATTCACACCAGCAATAGCTCGCCTTTCTTCTAATGAGTAAATTCTTTCCTCACCATCATTTTGTTCCATCTTTGAACCCAGTTGTTTGGATTAAAGAGCTGAAGGTGTCTCAGTTAAGGAAGGAATACGTGTGGCATGTGTTGGTGTCATCTGTGTGCACACAATTAATGCAGAAGCCTGGAAATGAGAAGTTCACTCAGAGTGAACCTATATTCTGCATAAAGGAACTAACTACTCCTGGTTTTCTCTTTCTCCAAGACAATTGGTCCTTTGGAAACAGAAGAGCACAGAGGGAAAGTAGCACAAAGTCTGCTGGTCACAAGCTAGGAAGGCGCTTCTTCAGGTTCCCCTCAAAGCTCACACCCATTCATGCCGTGATTCAAGCACAGCCAAACCCCTGAAAAAGCAGTGCCTCCCGACAGCCTAGGACAGGAAGCTGGGTTTAGGGTCTAAGTAGTGGGGTGGGGGTGAGGGAGATTCTATGGCTGGATTTCATTGACTGGGGCATCTGTCTGCAAGAGACCCTTGACCTTTTGACCTTTGGCTCCCCTGGAAGCAGAATCTGCAGCTGTGGCTTCTCCCGGGCCTTCCCCCAAGAAGCAGAGCTCTGAGGCCCCTTGTGCATGGACAATGTGCTCTTATCCAAGAGGGATGAGATGGCTTCTTCATAGGGACGCAGTCCAGGGCGCCTCTCTTTCAAGGCAAACTACTGAACCACAGCCAAACCACAAAAGTCAACTACTAAAATAGTCTCAGACAGACCCTTTTATAAAAAATGTGGTACGAGAGACACTAGAGTTTGTGGCGCCCAGCTCCCATCCCTGCCGGCCGCCCCACTCCCAGTACTGGGAGCCTGCAATGATTCCACACAGCAGCTGAGCCTGGGCAGGGCCTCAACCTGCCAGACACTGGTCCTCAACACCCATGAAGACAACTCTGTTCATCCCTTAGGAGAGTATTCCCCAGAACCAGACTAAACACCAAACACTGCTGTGCATTGGGGAAGGCAGTTTTCCCAAAAAACACAGGTGATTTCTGCCTGTGTGGAAGTTAGTCTCAGGGGGAGGAAGGAAATGCTACTCAATGCCCTGAACGATAGATAGCTGTGACTGTGATACGTGTTAGAGAGGTACTGAATGCTTACATAGAAACAGGATTTGACCCAGACGAGGAGGTCAGGTGAGTGAACTTGGAGGAAAAGAAATTTGAGCTAAGACTTTAGAAAAGCCAAATAGCGGCTAATAAATGAAGAGTATAGATCCCAGCCAGACAGACAGTTTATGGAAAAGCCCTGAGACAGACAGAATCTGATGAGTTTAAGGGATAGAGGTGACTGGCAAGGTTGGAGTTGAATACAAGGCAGGACGATGACCACGTGGAGCCCTGTAAACTGTCTTCAAGTTGGCAGTTGTAGCCTATATGAAATCAAACTGGTTGGCATCTGCTCCTACATGACACAGTGGAGCAACTGGTTCACCTGACCATGAGGAAACTGAGCCCCTCCCTTTGATGATGGGCAACAACTTCTGGCCACAGAGAACCTTGGAGAACTCTGGGTCTTACTGTGCCTTTCCTATCTTCCATTCCTTTCTGACTCCTCTTCTCCATCCCAAACACCCCTGCCTGGGCCAACACGCTGAGGAGCCAATTTCTGACCCCAGACCCCTTCCCATGGCTTTCCTCTCATTCCTCGCCTGTACGTGAAACCCAGCTGTCCTCTGAGGACCCAGCTTCCAATGCAGCTGCCTCAAACCGATGATCATTTCCAGCTGCAGGTGTCACAAGTCCAGGCAGGGGAGATGGAAATCTTCCTTAACCTGCAAAGGACACTGCCACTGTTTGCTGACCTCTTCATTCCTTTGAGATGAAAATCGTCTGTCTTGGGCAGGCTTCCCTTTTCCTGTTGCATCATCCACCAATCTCCCTGTCATTCCTCTTTCTTTCTGAGGGTCTGCTCCTGTTCGCTCTTCCTCCAGCATCCTCTTAGAAGAGCCACCCAATGCACTTGTCCTCATCCAAAACCCTACTCCAGCCACTGGACCTCAAGGTCAAATCCAGATCCTGTTAGCAGCAGACACCCCAACCACTCTGACACTGGGCTCTGCACTGCAATCTCTTCTCATTTCTCATTGCCTATTTGATCTCCCCTTCGGGCCACTCTTTGAGCTTAGTGCAACTGCTCAGTCTTTGGCCACCGCTCATCTCTTTCTCCATCTAGTTCACTCTGGCAGCCTTCACTGCTCTCTTTATTCTTGCTAGATTTCAAGATCCATCACTGCTCAGAGAGCACTGATGTGGATCTTATCAGGGAGGGATTAAGTCATCGTGAGAGGCTGAAAGACTGTGAGACAGACCACACTAACCCCTCACTGGCTGCAGCTCTCAAGGTCCCATGGGCCCTCCAAGGCAGAACTGAAAAGGAAAAGAGAAGGTTGCCCGAGAAGATGTTTGGAAGGAGCAGTTGCTCCCCACTGCAGACAACAAGGCAGAGCATTACCCTCTTCACTTTAAGATTGGTGGGTCATGCCTGGAATGCTGCTCTGAGAACTTGAAGTGTATTTGTGGCAATTGGGAAAGTGGCTGCTTTTAGGAAGGAGGAACACCCCTGTTCAACGGCACTGTGATAGCATCAGCCTGTTAGAGCAAAATCAATTGCTAGTGTCTTGTGGGTTAAATACGAACCCTGGAAATAGAGAAGGACCAGAGTCACGTTTCTGATGGACTCCCTGGGACTTTGTATGGGGTGAACCAGGACGCTCACCCCCATGTAAACCTGACCTGAAAGAGCAGCAGTTAGAGGGGTCTAATAACAAAATCCCCAAAGAACCTACATAAATGTCCACAAGACGGGGTCAGCATTAAGCTTCTGCTACTCAGCAACCTCTTCTGTCATCCAGTGAAGCCCAGTTTTTAGACAGGTTCTTGCTGTGTAGCTCAGACTGACCTTCAGCTCACGATATAGCTCAGGCTGGCCTCAAACTTGTGCTCCTCCTGCCTCAGCCTCCCAAGTGCTGGGATTAGAGGTGTGTACCTGAAACCCCATCTCTTAATCTTTCTTCTATGCACTGGTGCCAGAAAACATGAGAACTGCTGGAGAAGGTAAACCTGGCTTAACACATGAGTATTCCAATGAACCAGTGATCATTGTGCCTTCAATACCACACACCAAGTTCATGATTTTCCACTTATCATCTGCTGCTCTCCAAAAGCAGTTTCTTATTGCATTATCCTTTCTTAACTTGTGAATTTCTTTCTATAGCCTTCAGTCTTAGTGGATGTTCTTTCCCCAAACATGACCCAGAAGCATCACCATCCACACCTCTTCCTCCTCTTCAGTGTCTGTGAGGGGCCTGCTCACCTCTCTGTGAGACGCCTCCATGCTTCTCCTTTCACTGCTATCCCTGCTCTTCTCAGAACCACCGACATGTTCTCTCCATTCTCTCTTGGTTCCTCTTTCTCTGGTGACCTCATCTTACCATCATTCAAGCAGGCTCAAAAGTTTCCCAGCTACAAAGCAAAGGAAGAAAACAAGCTTCCAAGGAGATGCAACCCTGATTCTCACTTCCAGTGTATACCTAATCAGTGACGTCCACACAATCTGGTCTTCGCCATGCTTACCTCCCATCTTTTCATATCTACTCAGAGCCTGGCTGATATAACCACTGTGGTGGATTAACTACACCCAACTAAGCTGAATCAGCATCATGCTGGGTGTGGAAACCCACCCTGAGGATTGTTAGCAAAGGCATAAAAAGAAAACTAGAGGGGAAGATGGTGTGCTGTTGACTCTTCCTGGAAAAGCTTGTCACACTGGATTTTCTGACAGGAACTCAGTTGTTCTCATCTTCAGAGTAGCTCGGGACCTCACTGTTGCTGAGCACAGCTACAGTTCTCTCTGGGGGAGTGCTGGTCCTTACCTTGAGCGTCACTTCCTGGCCTCAGTGCAGATCCCTCAGCCTGCTGGCACAGAGCCTTCAGCCCTCTGGCACAGACTTGATGGCTTCCACCACTGACCTTAGGGCCTTCCCATTGCAGATCCTTGATACAGACTTGCACGAGACATTGTCATGGGCTCTAGGCCTCCAGATGGACTCGTGAAGGACATTACAATGAGTTCTAAGTCTTCAGCTGAACTCAGACAGGACATGCCATGGGATCGCAGCCTTCAGCTGGATTCTTTAGGTCTGTAGTATGCATTTGACTCTTTGGGTGAATTCTATTAACTAACCTTATGAATTCTGTGTCCTGTTTTAAATCTATTCCCCTGTAAACCCTGACTATAATAACCACCATGTCACCTAACCACTCTCCATGGCAGTTCAGAGTGAAGGATCCCAATGAAAATCGACCTTTCATCACTTTGATCTATTGACGTTCTCTTCTTCATTTGCTCAGCAAATGGATCCTCTGTGTTTTCTGAATTGCTATCAGTAAATGCTACCCTTGTGGAATGTAAATTCTTAAACATTATATCTTCTTGACAGAAATGTTGTCCCAACCTTCTGCTCTTTATTCTACTTCCCTGGCCACTCCCTGATGTTCCTTCTTGATTCGTTCTACTTTGTTCGACCTTCAGAGGTTGTGTTGCTCCCAGAGAACCCTTGCTTGGCCTTGTTCCACCCTTTACGGTGTCCTTTCGCATCCACTTACATGCCCACACCTCTCATCTATGTCAAACTCAGACCTCTCTAGCAAGTTTTGGTCCCTATATTGAACTGCCTTCTCTAAATCCTATGGCCTCCCTCATGAGCACACCCTGCCCCTCATTTTCCAAACTGATCCTGTCTTCTTCTCAGAATCCTGCTCCCTCCACAGCAGCTCTCATTTCAGGAAGTGGCACTCCCCATCAATCCGATGGCCACTCTGAGACCCGGCACCGCCCAGATGCTGCCACGAAGCTCGAAGCTCGCACTGTAGCTCCCCCACCCACACACAAGCAGCCATCAAGTCCTGTTTATTTGACCACTAAACACACATCAGCCCATTCACTTCTCCCCATTTCTGCAGCCACCAGCTTAGTCCAGATCATCTGGCCCACTGCATGGCAGGCAGAGTTCCTTGTAAAAGGTACAGAGCATATGATGAGCTCTCTTCCTTCATCTCAGAGAGGTGGCCACATGGGTGGAGCCATGTCTCTTGTTCACTTTGGTATAGTCTGTAGGTGAACCCTTTGCCATAGGACAGTGGGAGATAAACGTGTCTCTGCACATGCAATGGCAGTTCCCTTCCATACTCTGGATATCACCATGGCCTACATTGCAAAGACAGACACACACAGAACCCTATGATAGCTAAAGCCATTCTCTGCACAAGATCTTTGATAACAAATCCAAAGGCAGCTGACCCCGGGAAAGCACATAATGCTGAGGGTCCTGACTTACTCTTTTACCTTTCATGCAACTAATTTTGAGCCCTTCTTGGGTCTGCAGTTAATCAAGGCCACTGTCTTCTCTGCTCTTGGGTAGAGGGAAAGGTCAGCTTCACACTGTCAGGCTGGGAAGAAGAGCATCTGGATTGCATTTTGTATCTTTCTCCATGAAACTACGAAACAGACCAACAATGATGACCAAAAAAATCTCCAAACAAGTAAACTTTTTAGAAAACATTTGGCTCAATGTAAATTAATGTTGTTCCTAATAACTTACGGACTTTTCTCTATTTACATGTCTCCTTGAAGCAGGAATTTGAGCTCATTTTGCTATGAAAGTTTTGCTACCCTCTTGAACATGGATTCCAGGAAAAAAATAAAAGCTTTTTTCCTTAACTAGACCCGGAAGTCCAGCTGAAGGGGTCCATTCCTGAGGCCACACCTCAGTACTGGTGTTACTCATGCACTTTTCCCCTCATAGTCCCCTAACCCTTCCTCAGCTTCCCCATCACCTTGGGTGAATCCTGTCCTTCAAGCCCCAGTGTAAAATCTCTACAGTGAGGACCACATTCACAGCACTTTTTCTGTGAAGCATTGTTTCCTCACTGTGCCATGGGCTCTGCAAAAGGGAGCTAAAGTGGAAGTACTTGCTCAGGATTGCACAGCCCTCGTGGCAGGGCCAGAATTTTAACTCAGGAGGCATGAACCAAAAAGATGGAGATTGTGTGTGAAATACAGCTATGCAGCTCTTTTAAAACCCTGAGTTTCTTAATGTCAAAATAAAATCAAGATTAGGAATTGTTAGTAGATCCAGTAGCAGAGTTCTTAAATGCCTTACTGAGCTTGGATTTTTTTCTCCATTTCTGTCCAATTTCCAGATAAATCACAATATTTTGAAACCAGTCTTCTCTTAATCTGTCTCCCTCTCGCCCCTCCCTCTCCTTCTCCCTTTCCCTTTCATTTTTTCTCTCTAGATTGAGGCTGGTTGTTTACTTGCCATATCCTATTGATTTGGAAATAGGCTAACAATAACTTGCTGTGCTAAAAACCTCTTTCCATTTGTGACTAAGATGCACTTTTCTCTAGGTGACATGGGCAGTGTTTTAAACTCTGAATTAAAATCAAGCTAGTTTTTGTAGTTCAGAGACCACACACACACACAACACTGGGGTGTGTGTGATTGTTTTAAAATGCGGAGGTGACATGAATCAGTATTTAGGTCCCAGGAATTCAGGAATTTTAGACTTGATTTGGTCACTGGCTTCTAGGGCTCCTTGGGTCGGGTCACCAACACTCTGCCAGCTCCAACATAGGCAGTAGAAACTTAGCAGCTTCAGAAGCTTCTTTTCCTGGTAAAGATGAGTTTCTTCAACTCATTTTCATAGAAAGTGATTATAAGAACCACAGTGCTGGACCAGACTGCCACGGGGATTTAATGCCTTCTATGTCATAAGAAGTTTGAAAGTCCCACAGTCCTTTTAGATGGCACAGAGCTTTTAAATAATGAATGAGTAATCATCCTTAGACGCTCAACATCATCTCACCACTGACTTTGTTTCCTTTATTTAGTGTAATGAGCCCGAATTGAGTATCCAGCTCCTGCTCAGCAAATGTTGAGTCTCACAGGGAAGTTCTGAGCACCCCTTTGATGTCTGAGGGGACGCCGTTCAGAATAATTCTGAAAGAGAGCAGCACTGGTGTGTTGTGTGAAAGCCACGACTTGAGGAGGCAGTGAAGTGTGGAAATCAGCTCTAAAGTGAGGGAAAATGACACATTAGAGGCAGGCAATTTGATGCTTTGAAGCAAGGTCGCACTCTGTTCGCAGGGCAGACAGGAAAATGACTGGGAAGTGGGTTGGGCAGAGCATCAAGGAGCAGAGATTTTTAGGAGGAGGATTACAGAGAGGGGTCTCGTGAAACCTGCTTAGCACTAGAAAGAGAAGTGGAGAGAAATATATTTTGGAAATATCACACTATTAGGTGTACTCCGGAGCCACCAGAGATACTTTAGGGCACTGACACAGTGTTGAGAGAGGAGTCTTGTTTGTGAACCCTGCTCCTTCTGCCTCTTCCTCCCACACTGTCCTCTTGGGGAGAAGTATGTGGAAGGCAAATCATTATTTTGGAATGGAAAATGGATGTCTTCACAAATCATTCATCTCACATCCATTTTCTGAACATCAGCACTATTGCATGGCCCTTAGAAAAGAATCAAATGTCTCTTGTCCTGCAACCTCAGACCCCAGCCTCACCTCCTTGCAACTGGAACGGCTGGATTCTTTCTTTTTAATTAGTTAAGTTTACTGGTAATTTTAGAAATACATAATGATCACATTCATCATATGGAATTCGTACCTACATACAAATTTCGTCATTCCTCTCCCCTCCCCTTCCTCTCTTTATTTACAAAAACCTTTGTTTCTATTTTTCCCCTCCTTTTCTCTTCATTTTTTCCTTTTCTCTACCCCCACCATCAGTTCCCCATTCCATATGAATATTTTCTTCCTATTTTACAATATCTATTATACATTTTAATGTTTATGTAAACTTTTAAGTTTCTCTTACTAGATAATGTGACATTTACACATGTAGTCCAATTTATTTCACTTAAGAGTATGATCTTAAGGTGTATCCGTTTACCTAGAAATGTCTTAAGTTTATCCTTCTTTACAGCTGAGTAGTACTCCACTGTGCATTAAAAAAAACCCACATCTCCTCTATCCATTCCTTGGTTGATGGGTATTTGGGTTGTTTCCAAGATTTAGCTATTACAAATTGTGCTGTTATAAACATAGGTGTGCATATATCACCAGGGTATGATATTTTTAATTGTTTCAGGCAGATATCAATAAGGGGAATAACTGGGTCAAATAAAACCCCTAGTTTTAGTTTTTTGAGGAATCTCCACACTGATTTCCACAGTGGCTGTACCGATCTGCATTCCCACCAACAGTGGAGAAGGTTTCCTTTTTCTCCACAACCCCTCCAGCATTTGTTATTGATTGATTTCTTAATAATAGCCATTTGTTCTGAAGTAAGGTGGAATCTGGGAGTTG
>PVJX010038072.1:0-16549 GCA_004027295.1 Dolichotis patagonum
TACAACCAAAACAGAGCTACACCCAGACACATGATAATCAAGATTCCAGAAATTCAATATAAGAACAGAATCTTAAAAGCCATCACAGAAAAGGAACAGATCACCTATAAAGGAAAACCCATCAAAATCATGGCAGACTTCTCGACACAGACCATCAGGTCAAGAAGAGCTTGGAGTGAAGTAATTCAAGCCCTGAAGGGGAACAACCTCCAGCCCAGATTGATGTATCCTGCAAAACTGTATCTAGAAATTAATGGAGAAACAAGATGCTTCCATGACAAAGAGGAACTTGGAGAATTTGTGACAACCAATCCAACCCTACAAAAAATACTGAAGGACATTCTAGAGAGAGAGAACAAGAATATGAGCATTTCAGGAACAATGGCAGAGAGGCCTCAGTGAATGGGGCAGGTAGTGGAGTGGAACAGAAAAATAGACAACCAATGACAGCTAAACAGAATAGCAGAAATAAGACAGAGAAGATTGGCTGTAATCTCTAGTATAGATGGCCTTGAAATATTAACAGAGAGAAACACAGGCAGAGTAGATGAGGAGACAGGGTCCATTGAGATGCTCTATATAGGGAGGGAGTGGGACCCAAAACAAGCAGTGCACCCCATGGGAGTGAAAGGGGAAGAATTGTCTAAAAAAGGGAGGCAGAGGATATTGTTAATTGGGTAACAAGATTTAAAATTTACATTATTCTCACCACTCTGCTTGGATGGATTATGTGCTGTTCCAATTTGTCTACTTACACTAGACTTGAGAACATGGTCAGCTATCCCAAAAATAAAAGGCCATATTATGGTAATCATCCCTAATTTCCTATTAACTTAATCTGAAGCCCTTTATAACTTATACTGTCTTATTATGACTGATCTTATTTGAATCTGGGTTGTTAGATTGCTAAATTGTATTGAGTGATGTTATTTAAATTTGTTATGATAGCATCAAATCTAAGAGTATAGGCAACTACACTGAAGATGACAAGATTCACTAAGATACCCACTCTTGTTTGATTATTACTTGCTTTTGAAGTCTTATAATATCTCCAATGCTTCATTTTTATTAATGTTGCTATATACTGCTGAGACATCATGGTAACCAATGTAGATCACCTTGCATTGTGGTTTTATATGAATTTTTTGCTTCATGCTTTTCTGGAATTGTCTTGTTTTATCTTGCTCTGTTTTGTTTTTCCTGCTAATACAGAAATGATAGATATACATGTAGAGACTCATGCATGTGTAGAGCTTATAAACAGTTTACGAGAACCAACTATATAACACATGTTGAAATGAACAAGTACTTTGAAGAAAAAGAGACACTACAATACCCAGTGCTGATTCCATAATGTCATGATGTGAAATCCAGCAAAACTATCACTTTTTGTTCAAAGTGATTTTAGCTTGCTTTGTCTTGTTTAAGTTCAACACACATGAAGGTATGGACAGCTGTTTTGAAGAGAATGAGAGCCACTATGACAGCCATTCTTGGCTTCGCTAATGTCTGGTCTTGAAGACCTGAAATGCTCTCCTTGTCCTGCTCAGATTAATTCCATACTAGGTTGTTTCATGTGAATTCCCTGTATGTGACAATATGGACAACTATTTGGAAGAAAACAAGAGTCAATATGATAGAGTGGGAATATCTCCAATTGTCTAGTTTTGAAATTTATGTCTCTTACATTGCTTTGTTGTGATCCACTTTTTTCAGTTTTGTTGTGTTTAATTTTACCCTTTTGATATAATTGCATGTATATCTGAGTGGGTAAGATGGATGACCATATTGTTGTTTTTGTCAGATCATGGAGCAGAACTTTTAACAGACTCACTGTTTGAATGTCTAATTTACATGTTTTAACTTTGTAATTTGAACAACTATTTCTAAGAAGTCATTATGTAATTTGTCAAGTAATAATTTCTTAGGTTGTGTTGTTCTTGTTCTTTTCCTTTTTTTCTTGGAATTCTGTACTGTTGCTACCCTTTATTCTGTTTTGCTTTGTTTTTTCTCTTTAAATAAAAGTTTAAAAAAATGATTGCACTATAGTGCAGTGCAACAATCCCAATTCTCAAGAAAACCAATTATATAACACATGATGAAATGAATAACTACTTTGAAGAAAAAGAGACACTACAGTACCCAGTGTTGATTCCGTAAGGTCATGATGTGAAATCTAGCAATACTATCATTCTTTGTTCAGAGTGATTTTAGCCTGTCTTGTTTTGTTTAATTTCAACACACATGAAGGTTCGGACAGCTGTTTTGAAGAGAATGAGAGACACTATGACAGCCATTCTTGGCTTCCCTATTGTCTGGTCTTGAAGACCTGAAACACCTTCCTCATTCCGTTCAGATCAGTTCCATACTATGTTGTTTTGTGTGAATTCACTGTATGTGGAGATATGAACAACTATTTGGAAGAAAACAAGATTCAATATGATAAATAGTGAAGATCTCTGATTGTCTTGCTTTGAAATTTATGTCTCTTACATTGCTTTCTTGTGTTCTGTTTTGTTGTGTTTAATTTTACCCACTTTAAAATTTAAAAAAACAGAATGCTATAGTGCAGTGTCTAGACTGTTTGTCTCAGGGAGACTTTTTACTTTGCTGCTTCCTGTTCCACCATCTCCTCAGGAGCCCCCCTCTTTGTATCTTTTGATCACTTTTTGTTTTTAAAGTTTACATTGTCTGCAAATAGAATAAATACACCTGTTTTTTTCTGGGTTCTTGTGGCACGGAGAATTGTTTTTCATTCTTTGACTTTAGTTAATGATTTTCTTTTTTTAGATTGAACGTGTTTCTGGAATGCAGAATATTTTGGATCTTACTTCTTGATCCACTCTGCCTATTTCTTTTAATTGGTAAGCTGAGACCTTTTATTGGTTTTATTTGTTGGCTTTTCTTTTTCATGCTATTTTTCTGTTGTTTGTTTCCTGTTATGGTTTGTGTCTAGGTGCCCCCCAAGCCTCATGCAATCATGGATGTGGCTAAATGTATTGTTTGTGATTGATTTGTTTTCTAATGCTGGGATTGGCAATGTGAGTGCTGCACACACCCAGAGGTGGAACCAACATACAATGTCAGGGTGGAAAGAAGACATTTTTTTTTCTCTTTTGTCCTTTAGCTCTTGTTGTTTTCGGGCCACAGTGAAAAGCTGCCCCTCAGCCACACCATCCTGCCTTGGGAGCCATCGGAGTATGGACTGAAACCTCCAAAACTGTAAGAAAGAAACCTTCCCTTGCTTCACTTTGGGCATCAGCTATTTTGTCTCAACAATGAGACAAAAGTAACTAAGACACCTCTCTTTCCCTTCTTTGTAATTGCTTTCCCTGCCTGGCTGCTTATTTCTATTTGTGTCCATTTGTTTGTGGTCTTCATTATCTCTTTCTAGTAAGTCTGTCAGAAAATTCTGTAGAACTAGTTCAGTGGTCATAAATTCCTTCAGTTGATTTTTGTCATGTAAGCATCTTATTTCCCAGTCAATTTTTAAAGATAGTTTATCAATATACATCATCATACATACAATATACATGGGTTGAAGACATTTCTTTAGGACTTGAAATACCTCACTCCAATTTCTCCTTGTTTGAATGTTTGGTTGAGAAATCTGACATGATTCTGATGGTGTTGCTTTATTGGTGAAATGATTCTTTTCTCTAGCTGCTTTTAATGTTTTGTTCTCGTGCTGAATTTCTAGAATCTTGATTATTATATGCCTTGATATAGATTATTTTGCTCATGGCTATTTGGTGTTCTATATGCTTCATTTATTTGTGTGTCAAATTCTTTATCCATGTTTGGAAAGTTTTCTGCCATTATTTCTATGAAGAGATTTTTAATGACTTTTGTGCTGTCTCCAACTTCTTTACTGATTCCAGTCAGTCTTATGTTGTTCTTCTTTACTTCATTCTACAGCTGTTGGATTGATTGTTCATAGTTTCTTGAGACTTTTAAGATATCTTTCTTTTCCTGATTGCTAATCACATTCCTGTCTTCTAGATCTAATGTTCTATCCTTGCCTTCATCAGTGTGCTGCATATACTTTCAGTCTGTTTGGATCTATTTCACTGATTATCTTTCTTGTCTGCATTTTACATTCACAGTTCCATCATTTTCCTGAGCTCTTCTGCTTGTTTATCTGTGTCTGCTTTAATGTCTTTTACTTAGATAGTCATTTGTTTTTGCACCTTAGAGATTTTTTTCTATGGCTTCTTCCATTTACTTTTTCACTCTGCTGCTATCATTCCAGAGAGTTCCATTTGTTAGCTTCCTATTTCTTCTGTCTCTTTTTGCTCTGGACTTGTCCTGGGTGGGCTGGGCATTTGGGGCTGCATTTTGTTTTTTCTTCTTGTCATTTTCTATTTTCTATTTTATTTTGCTTTCTGTGTTGATGCTTCTAGATTTCTTATATTAGATAGCCTTATCACTCATGTCAAACTTTCCAGGGGAATGTCTGTTTCTCCAGATGTTTTCTAGATGTGGGTAGTTTTTGGTCTTTATGTCTATCCCAAGAACCTACATTCCCAATATATTAAGACTGAGGAGTTGCTATCAATTTGACTTAGGGCTCATTCTTCTGTTATTGGACTGCAGTCATGTTTATGACCCCTTACAATCACAGTATGGGGGGGCAATGGTTACAGTAGGTATGCATTCTGGTTAAAGTAGTTTAGTTACAAATAACATTAAACTCAAGTACAACCTAGCTACTGACAGACTGAAGTAACTATTAGCATACTACCTATAAACATAGGAAGAAGATCTACAGAAATATAATATAATCCAACTTATACCAAAAACTTGTATACAATGATTTCCCACTTAGTAAAGTAATTCTACTTTCCTGTGTGTGGGGGGTCAGGATAGGGAGTAGGATGGAAAAATGAATGAGGTTAAATATAGTAGGAGCAAGATTGGAGGGCACAAGATGATCATCCAGTTTTTGCATAATTTTAGGACACAAGAAGAAAGAATTGCAAGAGAAGGCCTAGGAGTTTTGAAGTTAACCAGAAAGACAAGAATTGATGTTCACTCATAATAAAGTATCACAAAGATGGGCTGGGGATTTAGGTCAGTGGCTTAAGTGCTTGCCTGGTGAGCACAAGGTTGTGAGTTCAATCCCCAGTACCAAAAAAAAAAAGAAAAAAAAAGAAAAAAGAAAGTATCACAAAGTCATCAAGATAGTTGACAAAAAGAGGAAGAGGATGAGTAGGAAAAAGAAAAGGAAGGTTGGCTCATATTGCTAATATTGTGTGGGATATTTCCATATCTCTATTTCCACCTGTCCATCATGCACTCTTTAGCCTGGATCACACTGTGTTGCTGGAATTCCTACAGGTCTCCAGACCTTGAGTTCCACCAGTGCAGGGAGGTTGAAGTGAGTATCTAACTCCTTTCACCAGCCAAGGTGTTCCAGGTCAATGGAGGAAGGCAGAAGCCAAACTCAGACTCCTCTCACCAGCCAAGCAATCCTGAAGCAGTGAAGGAAAGAAGGAGCATCCACTCAGATTCCTCTCTGAGGAAATGTCATCCCAGTGCAATGGAGCTCAATGTTCATTTTTATTGAATCTGTCATCCACCTGCTTGAATCTCTAAAAGGCTGTCTTCAGATCTACTCACATAACCCACTGTGCTGGGATGGCACTACCTTAAAAACTAATAAGTCAACCCAAAGGAGGCCAGTCTGGAAGATTGACCACAGCTAATCCATGGCCAAAGACTACAGGTGTGAGTATTACCTTGTCCATTAGTCATTCTTTCATCTTTCCTTGGCAATGAACCAAAGATATCATATCTAGCTCCTGGCCAGGGAACCAGAGTTGCCATACTTACAGGACAAGCACCACTGCTGTGGAACAAGCAGCTCACCAGGATCATATACTCAGCCCAAGAAAATCTTATAGGGGCAGAGTTTAATTAAGGAAAGACATTTTATTTTTAAGAAGGGAAAGAAAGGAGAGGGAAAGAGAAGATAGATAGCTACCCTGATAAGAAAGAATCACAGTAGGGAGGTCTACAGAATTGGAGGACCTGTGGAACCTTTGTTTCTGGCTGCTTTGATGGGGGATCAAAGACCCTTTCCCCACTTGAAACTTGTCATAACTGAATTGGATTTCAGGTGTCCATGTCTACTGTCATTTCTTCTGGTGGTCTGTGTGCAGCTCCTTTCTGTCTGTTTATTTTTCCTTAACCTATATTTTAGGGTCTTATCTTTGAAGTGGGTAGCTAGTTGGCAAAGGGGCACCCTATTCACAGTTAGCTTAGAGTTAGTAAGGGGGATGTGGCTATCTCTTATACTCTATAATGACCTTTGAGTGGATAATGCAGTGTCTCACTCTAAAGTGCATAGTTATGCTGTGAGAGCATACTTCCTTAAAGTTAGTCAGCCCCCTACTTGTTTTATTGGAAGCAGAGCAGCTTATCATTTGTGTGCTTGGTTTTTTTCTCTGTGCCCTGCCTGTAAGTTCTTTTTCTGGACACTTGGTGTAAGTCTTTGATGATTAGTTGCCTTTCTTTATCTGGTTCTTCCTCTCTTTCTCTACCATTGTCTTTCACATATTTCCTAGAGGAATTTCCCTAGTAAACTGTTTTTAACTCCTTCAAGTCAGGATTAGTTAGAAGACCTAACAATTCTGCTATTTTATTTTCTTCATCTATAGATGCCCCTACACTCAGGTATAATCTCTAAAATGATCTCATTTCTCTGGTACCAATTTTCTGTATTACCAATTTTCTGTATTTCTTGAACCGAATTCCAAATGTACACAGCTCAAAGGAGGAAGAGTTCATTTTTGCTCATGTTTTCAGTCCATGGCTGCCTGGTTCCAAAGCAGAAACATCTTGGTGGCAGGGCATGTTGGGGCAAACTGCACAGTTCATGGCAGCCAGGAATCAGAGCATAGGGAAGAGCTCCAGAGAGAAAATGCCAGGTCCCAGACACAGATCCTATACACATGCCTTCATGACCTGTGCAGCTTGGTTAAAGTCTGCTTTAGTAAATTCTTAGGTAGTTTCCAAGGTAATCAAGCTGAAAATTAAGTTTAACTATAACATTATTCTTTGCTTATTTCCAAAGAAAAATTCTAAACAGCCTCAAATCATTTATAAAATACAAGAAGAAGGTAATTTAACCAAAATTTATTGAGCACTTATGTGCCATGTTCTGTATTTACTTACATATCACATTAATCCTCACAGTAATGCTATAAAGTAGATTATTTTATTTCTTCTCATTGTTGGACAAAGAAATTGAGTCATAGAATATTTGCATGTTATTTTGCTAAATAGGATTTTCAAGATCTTATGACTGCTCTCTTATGAGTTTAAATTTTGAACTTTAAACTCAGGTAGTATAGTACCATAGACTACATCTAAATACTATGAAAACATATGCAACAAATTAAATACTTCAGACTTTAATCTGGCTACATTTTCCTTTCTCATGACCTCACCAACCATGTTTATGCATTTCCTAGATGAAGTTTTTGTATATATTAAATCACCATGAACATGAGTAGGCAAGTTTGCCCATCATTTTATATAATGTAAACTCAGCCTAACAGAAAACATTACTATTATTTTTACTCTCTCAACAAACTCCAGAAAACAGAAGAAAAAAATGTTCATTTGATATGAAGACTCAGAGACCAAAGAATTTAGAAAACAGGTTTACTTACAAAAATATGGGCATGGAATCAGCCATGCTGGGATTTGGAGGAGCTTACCAACAAGTTAACTAGCCAAGCTTCCTGGTAAACTGTGCAAGCCATCCAGGGCCCAGAAAGAGAAAAGTCAGCACCTGCCATGAGCCTACTGGCATGTGGGCTGAGAATCACCAACTTCCCTGAGCCCCCATAAACAATCAGCTAGCTCAAAGGAGGAAGCTGTATTGGGTGTGGAAGGAGCACATGAAGAAGCCAGTTTGCCTTCGAATAAGCTGTACAAACCATGTGGGGCCCAAGAAGAGAGAAACCGGGTCACCTCTCCTGTGAGCCAACTGGCTTGCAGGCCGAGAATCAGGAACCCTCTCCTGCCACACACATCCCCATTAGCAACTGGCTGATTTGGAGGGCAGGCTGAGTTGATAGTAACCAAGGTACAAAACTCAATGCTTGTATTGCTTGATTGACTTTGCAGGCCTATGACGTAGTCTGAGCATCTACTAGGAGGATGGTGGTATGTAGGATAGCAAATATGGGGGATTTCCTTATGTCTTGTTTTTGAAACCCAATATAGTTCTCACTGTTTTGTTCCAATTTATTGATTTGTTTTATTCGTTGCTCTGTTTTGATTAGTTTTATTATGTTTTTTATTGGATTGTACAATGTCTGATGGAATGGACAATTATTGTGAAGATAACAAGATATATTGTGGTAGCCACCATTGATTTCCTATTATCTTGCCTCAAAGTTTTGATTAACTTGGTTTTGATTGGATTTATTTTGTTTTGTTTGGTTGGGTTTTATTATCTTTAAAATAAAAAATAACTGAAAATAAAAGTAAAATGAGTATTAGTAGTACAGAGTGCAGAAACTCCTTAATTGAAGCTGTATTTGCTGGCATATGTTGGCTTAACAGGGTGAGGTTCATGAAGATTACACAGTTGACAGTCATACAACTCTTTTTCCTAAAAGAATGAATTCTTTATTTTGGGTTGATAGCTTTTATTTTTTGAGCAAGTCCTGCTAGCACTTATAGTTTATGTCACCCACCTTCAAAATTTGTTCTTTTCATCCTTTGTGAACTAGGACCTCTTCAGTTGAGCCTTAAATTTGAAAAGATGAGCTTCTCTGATAAATTTCATTCACTGCCTATGCATTTTATTCATGGCTCCATTCATTACGTGTCTATCCATGTGTATTGACCACATGCCATATGCTTCCTACCGGGAAAACTGAATAATTCACAAACCCCTAAACATTACATTTGTTTGAAGAATGTTGAATCTAACTTTTAAAAAATATTTAAATAAAAGGCTTTAAGAAAATATAGCATAATGTTAATGGTGGTATCTTAAGTAGCATTTTTATTAAACTATTTGTTATGTCTCTATTTTCTGCCAAAACATGCTTAATTTTACAGCCAGGAAAAATACAATAAATTAAAGTTCTCTAGATTAAAAAGGAGAGATTACATTCTTCAATCAAATCACATGACATTACATAGGACACAATGAATATCCTATATATGGCACAATATATTTCCACAGTACCTAGCACAGTGGACCAGATAATTGACTGTCCAATGATTCAATAAGTTTATTAACATCTTCCAAATCACGTATGTTTTGCCTTTATTTCACATTAGTATAGTAATAGTTTTATATTTTCTTCTTGTAGTTTACAATAACCACAGGTCCAAAACTACTCTTGCATTCCCCTGCACATGAACACACTATCCCATAATCTAATATAGGAGCCACGTTTATCAGACCATGTGATCTGATTTGTTGTTCAAATAATATGCTCAGTAAGGATTTTAACTTGATTGAATTTCCTGGGACTCCAATTGCATTTCAAAACAAATGATGAGAACTGTGAGGCTTTCTCGAGTTCTCTGGTATTAATTTCAGATTCTACAGCACTGAAGACTGACACTGCAGTAGGACTATGGAAAGACATCACAGCATTTTCTAGCCCTGGAACTGGAGTTATGAAGTGTTCACAGGTTGCTGAAGAACATGACAGTTTGGGGAAATCAAGTGATTTTATTTGTACTTTGGCAGACAAAAATGAGAAGGATCAAAACTGCAAACCAAGGGAAGCCACAAGTGTCATGTTAGGAGCTACATATTTTTATCATGGAGTTTTTCACTTACTTTCACTTTTACTGTGTTAGACAATAAATATTTACTTCCTATCCCTCATGTTTATTGGAGAAAAATATAAGTGAGTCATTCTAACATGTGTATTTGAATCATTTTTCTAAGCTGGAGGATATTTGAGATTCCTTTCTTCCTCTTAAAAATGACATATATATATATATATATATATATATATATATATATACACTATATATGTGTACTATATATACATATATACTATATATATGTGTGTAATATATATATGTGTGTGTGTGTGTGTGTGTGTGTGTGTGTACTATATATATATATAGTATTTTTAGACAGGGTTTCACTATTCAGTTCAGGCTGGTATTGAAGTCACTTTGTAGCCCAGGCTGGCCTCAAACTTGCAACAATTCTGCTGCCTCAGCCTCCTGAGTCCGCAATTACAGGCATGCACCGCCACACCTGGCAAAATGACATTAATCTTAATGCCAATTAACTCTCCACAGTACACTGTTGCATGTTTTCATTGTGACCTAGAATATTTATCTTTTTATTTAATTCACACACAATGTACTGTATTATTTTTACATCCAATGGTTAATTAAAATTTTTAAAAATTTAAATTTATTTTTTGCAATAATATTTTAACTTTATGTAGCTCACTTTTTCCAGTGTTTTCTTTTCCTTGAAAACACCTTTTTCCGTAAGGACTATGGCTAGTAAACTCTCTCGGTCTTTGTATATGTGAAATGCCTTTTTTCCTCTTTCTTCTATCTTTTATGGTAATTACCTGGATATAAAAGAATAAGTCCATCAATTATTTTCCCTCCCTGCTTTGAAGGGATTCTGTTACTGATTTTGACATCTCTGATCATGACATGAAATCTATTGTGTAATTAATTTTCATTTCAGGTAGTTTGTACTTTTTCTGTGACACCTTTTAATAGTCATATAACTCTTCATGTGCTTCAGGTCCACTATCACATATGGGTAGTTTTTAATCATGGGCAGTAGTTAGAGTGCCATTCCTTTCTAAGTACTCATATATGTCCTTAATTCTGTCATTAGTATCTCAAATCATTTCTCTAAAATTCTCTCCATTATCTTCCTCCAGAATCCAGTAGGCTGGTGTTGAAATTTATTTTCCATATCTGTGAACTGCTCTTACATACTTTTACTTTGTATATGTCTCTCTCTCTGCTACATTAAAAGTGAATTTTCAGAACTCCTTTCTATTTCTCTAATTCTACACCTATGTTCACTCTAAAATTTGTTTCATTGATATTATTTTTTAAAATATTTGTCATTCTGTACATTTCTTTTTAATACTTACTATATATTTTATAATTTCCTGTCCAAGTAACCAAAGAATTTGTTTTATATATATTTGTATATATATTTATATATATCAAACAATTATATATATACATATATATTTGACATTGTCATATTAATATTTTGTGGAGTAAGCAAATATTATTTTTACTATTGTTGGTAATTTTCCTCCATAACAAGATTAACAATAAATTACAAATAGTAAAGATATTATTTTACCTTCTCCACCACTCTTCTGTTAAACTAGGTTATTCCCTCATTAAGAAGAAAGTGAATACTGCCCTGATTCATAAATGAAAAATAAAACCTTAAGTTGCATTGTTAGTTCCTCCAGATGAAACACTATTTCCCTTAATTTATCCTTGTTTTTAAAATCCCATTTTCTAAATGAGTTTACATTATTAAAACCAATTAAATGAGAAGAATCAGTGAATCTGTAAATAATCATGTATAGTCATGACTGTGTAAGATTATTTACAGCTAGCAAAAATACAATCTGTGAAAGGTAGTAAAAGTAAGATTTTTGCTACAGAACGGATCATGCTGTTGATCTGAAGCCATTCACTATGTAATCTGCTTTACACTGATTGCTGCTTTATGAATATGCTTTCATATAAACACCACATGATTTATATTTTGCTATGCACTCAGGTGCAAAGGCAAATACTGAAAATTTAAAACTCCATAAGAACTGATCCTGGTGAGACTCTACTACTTTCCCAATGCAATAATCCCTCTACCAGGTGCAGCCCAAATGCACGGATTCAAGAGAAGTATTCTTTATTGCCAAAATGACTAAGAAATACTGATCAAATGTTTTATTCTGCAAGTTTTTCTATTTAGCCCAGAGATAAAGATGAATACATTTTTCAAAAACAATTGTCCTATTTATGACATCATATTATGTAATTCCCTACAGTGTGTATGTCTGCAGGTAATTTTATACTACATTAGTGTATCAGTCAGTTTTTTCACTGCTGAACATAATACCTGACAACCACAACATTTTGAGGAGATGCAGTCGGTGGCCAGCTGACTCCAATGCAGACACACCTTCACAAAGGTGGGGAAGAAGGTGGGGGCAGTGGAGCCAAACTGCTCAATTCTTGGCAGCTGGGGAGCACAGCAGGTGAACAGTGCCAGGGAGGAAGAGATGAGAAGCCATATGTAGTGTCCAAGGCCACATCTCCATGACCCACCCAGACACAGCCAGAAGTGTGCTCCACAAATACCCTAGGTAGCTTCCAAGCCAATCAAATGGATACATTCCAACTTATCTGTTGCATCTCACTCCTTGTCAACTTGAGACCCAAACACATTTCCTTGAAATATATTCAGTCCCTGAACAAACACAAGGTCATAATGCTGCCTCATATATACAACTACCTTGCATACAACTGAAAATGCAATGAGCTGTTCCTCAAAGTCTCAGCAGTTCCAGTATTTTATAAAAGTCCAAGTATATGTCATTTCTGAGACTCAGTGCAGACTCTGCTGTGAACTTCTGTAAAATTAAAAAGCAAGTTATATGAATCCAAGGTATAGCTCAGGACAAATATTTCCATTCTGGAAGGGAGGAAAGGGAGATAGAAAAGAACCACAATAAACCAAGAACAAAATTCAGCTGGGCCAACACTAAATTCTGTAGCTCTACATGTGGCATCTAGGAAATATGGCCATGAGATGTGAATTCCAGAGGATGTGACACTCATCTCTCTAGCTTTACTGGTTGTAGTCCATATGGCTTTCATGTTGGGCTAGATCTACTCTCAGGCTACAACTTTCTTCAGCAGATATTCTGCATTTCTGACATCTCCAGTTCCCTGGGTTTTCCACTGCACCTTTGGCTTTATTCCCTCAGCTTCACACACTGCCTTCTTAGGGGTTCCTTTTCATGGCCTCGCAGGTCGTCTTTGAAATCTGGACACAAGTTTTTCTGACTCCACTACCCTTACACTCTGAATACCAATAAATCCAGCATCATGTCAATGGAGCTAAGGTAGGCTGCCCCCTCAAGTGGTAAACAGACTCCCTTGCATCATGGATTCAGGGTACTCATGTGCCTGGAGAGCTGAGCAAAGTGATATTTCCTAGGTACCCATTCTCACGCAGAGGGCAAAGGGATTTTCTTTTAAAATGAAAGAGTTGGGCAGGGATTCAGATCAGTGGCATAAGCACCTGCCTGGCAAGCACAAGGTCATGAGTTTGATCCCTCATACCCAAAAACATAAAAATAAAATGAACCCATAAAGTTATGACAGGTGCAATCTTGTTGGTTTCTGAAGTGTCTTCAGGTCTCTTTTCTTGTTCCTGTTACAAAATATTTGAGGGTTTTTTTAATGGTATTAACCTTTTCAGCCTCAAATTTATAGATGACCCTTCTGGTTCAAAACCAAAGTTTTTCAAAATTTTCTCGTTTGCCTTTGGTCTCCGATTCTCACTATAAATATGGATAAAATCAGGCAATAGTTCCCATGTCACATCCTGGGTGCTGGGGTGTCATGAAATTTCACTTGCTATAATATTAGTTTATCATTCTGAAATTCAGTTTCCTGCAAAGTCTCAGGATAGGGGCAAATGTAGATAGATAAATTGTCTGCTAAAGTGTAACACACATGACCTCTAGTTCAATTTCCAATAAAATCTTTGGTCCCAGTTGAAACCTCCTGATGACTTTGCTTTTTACTTTCTTCTTTCCTATCAGCATTCTCATCTTGTGGAATATAACTACAATCACATATCAAGGTTTATTTACAACATTCTAGGGCTTCTGTGGCATACATCTACAAACTTTATGAATTCTTCTGTAAACCAGTTCTAAAGTATTGTAAACCAAAATGTCAGGTACAGTCACAGCAATAATCTCACTTCTCTGATACCAATTTTCTGTGTTAGTCAAATTTCCCATTGCTAGATATAATACACAATACCCACAGTTTAAAATAAGGAGAATTTAATTTACCTCATGGCTTCAGCGGATCCAGTCCGTGGTTCTGGGCTATAATCCACAAGTTGTTTAGCTCATGTGTCAGGAAGCAGAGCAGGGAAATGTGTCAGAGAAGAAGGGGTGAAGTACCAGATGCAATACCCAAAGTTGTACTTCTATTACTTACTCAGGTATACCATAGATATGCTCCCTCAGCACCCTGGGAAGTTCCCAAGCCTTCAAGTTGATACTATGAAGCTTAATAGTAATAGTTCAACTAACAGTTTGGTTAGTAGTTCATTGACAAAATTTCCATAACTATTGAGTGAAATTTTATAAATGGATAGTGTTCTATTTTCTTCAATAATCAATTGAAATGATGAGGAAAAATGTCTTGAATGATCCTGACGTCTCCATGATGAATATATTGGATTCATATTTAATTAGTTCACCCAGTTTCTTAAATCTGTTTTTAGGTAGATCAATCAACTACTGATTACCCATTCTTTAAAATGTAATAAAACTTCTAGTCAGTTCCAAAATTTTCATGGCACAAATTCCATTTTGCCACTTTTGTTAATTATATCACTCATGAATGTTCATATAATGGATAAATTGTGTGGTTGTGAGTCAAATTAAAATTGGGTAATTTTTAAATTATTCATCTATCAAATATTTATTTAGCAGTTACTATCTGGTAAATACTATCTCTGCTCCATAAAAATTCCTCAGGTTCACATGTATTTCTCTGCACTCCTCCAACTTCTATGTTTTGTTTTTTATAAGCTGTCCTTGAAACACTCTTAAAACAAGTTCCTAGGGATACAAGAGCCACTTCAACTACTTTTACTGTAAGTGTATAGAGAACTGGAATGACAAAGTAGTTTACATCATCCAGGATGTAATAATTTTTCTAACTTTTTATTTCTGATGATTGACCCAGAGAAATTCTAATTCCCTTATGTTGAGCTAAGAAGACTTTGGACAATGAAACTTTTAAGGGGATCAATCAGGAAGGGGTCAAAACATCACCTGAATGTATACGTTTGTTTGGATTCTTTCCCTGGCCTGTTGTTTCTTCAACTCTCTTTCACCTGGGAATAATTTCACATGAAATCATTAGCAATCGATCCCTTTCCTAAAGTTTTACTGCTAAAAAACCTAGCCTAAGACATACTGTGTGTCAGATTTGATGCTAAAAATACAATGAAGGGTAAATGAGATACAGATATTGTTGTTTGGAATATGTCTTGGTTACTTTTCTCATTGCTGAGACAATACCTGATGCCAAAAATGAAGAAAAGAAACAGTTATTTAGCTTACAGTTTTTGGAGGTTTCAGTCCATACTCTGTTGGTTCCAAGGCAGGGTTGTGTGGCTGTGGAGCAGCTGTTCATGGCAGCTGCAAAAAAGTGCAAAAAGGGAAAGCACACCTTCTTTCCTCCCTGATATTGTGTGCCAACTACCTGCCCCTGGGCAGGTGTAGCACTCACACTGCCAACTCCAGTACTAGACAACAAACCAATCACAAACACTAGAGTCAGTAGACTTTGAAAGGTCCATGACCCATAACTGCATGAGGCTCTGAGGGGATATCTAGACAGACACCATAACAGAACACAGTCTAACAAAGAAGAAGAAACTTTGAATTGGCAATAATATAAAGTGCTAGAAGCAACCTCTCAAGAGACAAAGAGTGCACTGATAGAAGGAATGCACAATGTTTTAGAGGGACAATGGTTAGGGGTGACTTACCAGAGAAAGCAGCATTCAAATTGAGATCTGAAAGCTAAAAATGAGTTATGCAAATAAATGGCAGTGTGAAAAACTGTGAAGTAAACATCATTTGCAAAAGCCCAGAGAGGACCAGCTAGAAGCACAAATCTAAACACAGTTGTGTATTACTTCATTTTGATATAGGGGAATGAAACTCCTAACCTACTATATGTCAGGTACAAGTTCATGTTCTCTAAAATCAAAGAATGAATTTTAGGAACAATGGAGGTTAAGAACAGAATATATTTATTAAGAGGAAGAAAGCTTCTGTAAGAGAGAGACAGAAGGAGTCTCAAATGAGTTGTCAAAGACTTTGTCTTTTCTAGGGACTTTTGTAGAATAAAACCAAAACATGAGGCAGGTCTAAGGTAGGAAAAACAGGGGAACTCACAAGGTGGGCATGAAGTGGAACAGAACTATGGTTAACCAATAACATTAATTGCTCAGGTAAAATTGATTAAATCAGGGACAAATGGGGAAGCAAGTCATGTAGTAAGTGGGCATGCTTAAAGAGTGGTGACTCTGTAGTAGGCTGGGGTGGTGACTCCTGGCTCCCTCAGGGTGACAGAGACCTATTTAAGATACCACTTCCTGATTCTTATCCTTGGGGAGCACTGAATGCATTTGATTTATCTTTTGGGGTTTGGCTCACAGCAGAGGTGTCTATCTCCCCCACAGTTGCAGAGTGCCTCATCTTCCTCACTGGCTCCTTTGAGGGCCTAG